>JAHPZR010016594.1:0-11445 GCA_019787425.1 Platygyra sinensis | reverse complement strand
ACCTCCCCATTTAGAACTTAGTAGCATACCCCAACCCCTACCCCCTCCCCGCAGGCCCCCGCAGAGGGGGGGGGGGGGGGGGTGTACGTGTTCATACAAAAGTAAGGATCTTAATTATGGTGCAATAACGTATGAAAAAATGTTTTGCGTAAGCAAAAAAGGCAAATAAAGAGTAAATATTTACCCCGACTTTAAAAATAAGTAAGTAAGGTCAAAGAATTCACAAACAACTGACCTCACCTGTCCACTGGGAGAATGTTCGACATCTCCAATACACAAACTTGTAAAAATCCGTTTTGCGAGGAATCAAGCGCATTCTCTGAAAGAACGATGGTTTTTACAGCTAAACTAACGTTACTGGTCTGCAAATGTACCTTCATTTCCGAACTCTGATCGCATGCACGCCGTCCGCCATTTTAGAAAAAAAATTGGATTCCACGCCTCCGTACTGGCGTTTTGTGCGGCGGGCCTTGGGTACGAGTATGACCACTCCCAAGACTGGGTAAAACCTGAAATTTTGCATGTACGCTAACCTAAGCGAACCCATATTTAAAGAATTCAGATCAGAACGCCCTACCCTGGGTTATCGGATATTTGCAATTTTTTTTAAAAAAAGCTTTACTGGTACTAATAAAAAAATTACGTGCAAAAAACTTTAACAGTGAAAATGTAATGAACTGTAAGGAGAAGTCAATTCCTTGTTTGCAAGATTTGCCATTTATCAGTAAGAATTTACTAAAATGAGATTTAAATTAACTGGTAAAGTTTTTTTGCAAAAAAAAATTATTAAGTACTAATAAATTTTTTTAAAAGTTTTTAAAAATATGAATTCCCCCTACCCTGTGAAGAAGGGTCTCCTTCGATGGCAGAAGGCAGGCGTCTGGAGGGCAGGAAAAGGGGAAAGACGAGCGCACTAAGCGCTGGAAGATGCTCATGTTGACTTCTCTCCCCTTTTACAGCCCGTCACGCAGGCTAGGTGACAATTTTTTCTGATCGTTAATAGAATAATTACCTCCTTTTGTTATTGAGTTTGTGTCTGTTCTTTATATAATTTATATAGAATTTATATAAAATATAATACGGTATGGAAGGTATAAAAACTATGTAGCGAGAATTGTTTTATAAATTAGTTTTGATGTATTCTGAATTATTTTTGCTGAGGTCTGGAACTCTCTGTACAAGACTCAGTATCGGGTTTTTGTCAGTCATATTTGCATGCAATATCTGTGGGTTCCTAGGCGTTTTGCAAAGAAAAAATTCCAGGGAATATGTATCAGCCACTTTTGGTGTGACTTCCGAATGCGCTGCGCGAAAGTATTGAGTAGTTGCGTTATGAAGCACCAATATTCTAACATGGCTCCGAGGCTTTCAAAACAAACGTCCGTATTTGTTGGTGTTTTCTTTGTATCCAAGTCTCTTTTGGAAATTAAGGGACAAAATAAACTGAAAAAAAAATTGCAATTTTGACCCGAAAGCCTCGAAGCCGTGTTAGAATATTAAGATATCGAACCTGGCTAGGAGCCCATCACTTGGCCTATTACGAGTGAGTGCGTGTTAGATATGGCATGGTAGACAGCCAACAAGGTGCGTAGCGCCAAGTTCGCTATAATCATCTCAAATCCAGCAAGCACTAGTGAAATAATTGGGTTTTTTTCTGAAAATAATCCAAAATTCTAGAAAACTAGGCTAAAATATAATTAAAACGTCCCAAACAATCACGCGAACGCTTACCATATATAATATATAATTGTAGAGCATGGTAAGTAGACCCATGGCTAAGGCAATGAAAACTCCTCGATTGCATTTTCCTGTTCCACACGAAACTAAAGATAATTCAAGTGCACCACTCGAAAGTGTTGTATCTATCTAGCATTTAAATACCAAAACTAGAGCTAGAGAGAGTGAGAGAAGCTTAGAGAGTGAGCGACTGATTCATTGTTTTCGCCAGTGATTTGGCCAGTTTTCAATTAACCAGGTGCTCACAATTAATGAGTAACTGAGCCATTGCAAACCTGACAACCATCCTTTTAACCAATCACATCACTGCCGCAACAATACCAAGTATTATAACCAGGACAAACACGAAAACAAGTTAATTTCCTCTCAACTGTTCATATGAAAGGGACATGTCCAGGGAAGCGAAGTTAGCGCAGGAAAAAATACAGCATTCTCAACGGGTACAGGACAGCGAAGACCCTGAAAGCAAGCGATGCGACCGAAATCTACTGGAAAAGAAACGTCGGGATAAATTCAAAGGACTTTTCGACGAGCTTGCGTCCTGTTTAGCGGATCGATGTCATACGAAGAGAAGTACAGAGAAAAGCTCCATTCTGAAACTTACCGGTGAATATTTTCTCGAGCAGGAAAAATTGGCAGCTGAAAAGGCGGCGAATGAATCGATCAGAAATGTGAAACCTCCGTTCGTGACGGATGACGAGTTCGATTTCGTTTACCTGGAATCGATGAACATGGTGGTGTTCGCTTTAGATCAGACAGGGAAAGTTGTTTACATTTCAGACAATGCACTCTCTACTTTGGGGTATTTACCGGCTCATATCTTACAACGTGGCATGTTTGAATTTATTGATGCACAGAACCACTTTTCTTTCCATGGGATGTTGTCCGTTTTGAAAGAGAACTCAAACATAAATCCCTCTGGTGAAAGTAACATGACGCGTTTTAAACCTTTTTGGTGTCAGTTCAGACGAGGACCGTTCGGTCAAGGGAACGGGTTTGAAACAATTTGCTGCTTCGGAGCAGTAGTAAGAAATTTATTGAGCGGGGAAAGTGATGAAGTTTCCGAATCCCTCCTTATTCTAGCGAAGCCTTTGAACGTTCCAGTTGAGAAAACACTCCTCAATGCTGATGGTGGACAGACGAAATTTACATCAACATTGAATATGGAAGCGAAATACGATTATCTGGACAAGCGTGTCACCGCCGTCCTCGGCTTTTTCCCTTCGGAACTACGTGGAAGTTCTTTGTATGAATTCTGTCACGTAGACGACCTGGACGATTTGGTCGAATACCATAAAGTTTTGCTTTTAACGGGAAGAATAACAACAAGCTATTACCGTCATATGACAAAAGGACAGTACTGGGTTTGGCTTCGATCTCGCTATCATTTATCTTACAGCGATTGGACTTCAAAGCCTCAGGCGGTAACCTGTCTAACTTGGGTGGTTTCTTTCGCCGAAGTTTGCGCAAAACAAGCAGAGATCCTGTCGCGTGACAAAGAAAGCTTTCTACAGATTTTTAATGGCACAAACGGCCTAGATAGACAGTCGACTTCTTCAGATAGCTGGATGAATTTGCCAGCGGTTTCTTCCCCGTGTTCGGAGAACGGAGCTGGAAGAAAGATTCAAGCCCGGCTTCTATCGATGAGAGCAACCAGCGCTCAAGATTTGACTCGAAGCACGACGCCGGAATCATCGGTGGCTCGGACTCCTGGATCGGAGGAAACCCAGAGCAATTGCGCATCGATGATTCCGAGCTCAACTGATATGAATGATAATCAGCCCATTGATTTTCAAGAAAGCTTCCAGTTTCTAAAGAACCTTGATTTGCCAACGGAGCTAACAGGTGCTCAACAATCTCTTCACCGATTTCTGTTGGAAAAATACATGCAAGTAATAAACGCTATTAACAAACAGGTGGAAGAACTTAGCGCAATTCAAAAGCAGATCAAAATTCAGGGAGAGATTCGTGACCTACTAGAGCGACTCGAGAAGGAAAGATCTGCAAATGACGTCAGGAATGAATATACCACCACCAAAGAAATGCTTTCAAAATTTGAAGAAATGCATCGGGTTTGTTTGGGTACACAAGCTGTGAAACCCATCTCCGAAAGTGCTGCCATTTGTTCCCAGCGACTTCAAGAGATCGACATTCAAAGTCGTCCTGAAGAGTTTGAAAGCCCTGTCACTTCAGAAACTAATCAACAGATGACGAAAGAGATAGTTGAACAAAACCTTTCGCCGATGCAAGTGGAAAAGTCCAACTCCACACAAACACGACCAGACATTTTCTTTAATCAAGAGAACTGGCTTCAAACGCAAGCACAGCAAGCTCGGATTCAACCGCAAGCACTTCTTGACAATCGTTCTCAAGAGCTCGAACACGCCGTCACTTGGGAAGAAAAGCGACATATACCCAACGAAGTAGAGGGGCCGAGAAAATCACCGATGCAACTGGCAGCACCCAAATCCACACCAACTCAACCGAACCTTTTCTTTCACCAAGAAAGTTGGCTTCAGACAAAAGCGCGACAAGCTCAAGTGGGGCCAGACATATCCATTAATCAAGAGCGCCAGTGGTTTCAAACACAAATGCAACAAGTTCAACCACAACAGCAAGCTTTCCTTGCGCCACAAATGATTAACTCGCAATTTCTACCGCAGGACCAGCTCATGTTGTTTCAGCAACAACACTTGCTGGCTCAGCAATTACATCAAAAGCAATTGGAGGAAGGAGCTCGTCAGACATTACAACAACAACAACAACTACTACTACAACAACAACAGCTCGAACATTCTCCCAGCTCATTAAGTAACAGCGTTTCGCTTCTCATAAATTCCCCGAACGCTGTCTCGCAACCCGCTAACAGTGGCATGACGAGCGAACTCTCGTTTACAAGTATTTCACAGCAGGATTCTCCGTGCAGTCCCAATGATTGTTTGTATGACTATCAGTGGTTTTAAAAACATTGTTCTGAACATTCCAAATACTGCTATCCTTAATGCCCACATACAAAATCTCCTTGCTGATCATACCGTAGTTTTTTGTTCTAGTTGAGAGAATTCGCCTCTATATCAATACATCTCCCTTGGAGATCCGCTCCTAAATTTCCTTTCCCATCTTTACAGTCTATACAGTATAAGGTGTAACTTTTCGAAGTATAATTCTGACGTGTAATAAATTTAAAGAATTAAATTAATAAATTTGGAAAATGAAACAGACCAATTTCGATTTATTAAAATTCCAACTTTTTTTTTCCCGAGCGCGCGTGGGGGATTACAACAATTCCTTTTTTTCGTTTCCAACGATCCCGATGAGATTTCGTTTTAATGCCCCAAGGCACGGTACCAATTTCAGTGGTTTTCTACGTCACGGACCATATTCGTGTGACCCGGGAGAACAATGTAAGAGATGTGGGTGGGGGAAAGTGGAGGCGTAAAATGGGGCTCGCCACGAAGCTCTTCAGAACGTCTCAAAGGAATGGATGAGAAAATGATATACAAACGATAGTTGTAATGGACCCTAAAACAATAGAGCTTCGCGCTAACAAGATCCAATAGAGGTTCTAGAGACCTTTATGACAACAGGTAAATGGCAGTCTTGGTGTTGGTTACGGATGGGGGGTAATCCTAGCTGATGAACCAGATAAGTTGATCAACTGTGTCCAGTAAATCATGCCAGAAGGATGCATTTCGTGCTGCTGTTGACTTCAATTTCTTTCTCTCAGTCCCCATAAAAATAAAATAACCACGAGACGCACAGCAAGATAAACTACTCACATTTATGAAAGCGATTGCAGATAAACAAAGTTTCTCACATTATATGAAATGTGAGTAGTTTATCTTGCTGTGCGTCTCGTGGTTATTTTATTTTTATGGGGACTGAGAGAAAGAAATTGAAGTCAACAGCAGCACGAAATGCATCCTTCTGGCATGATTTACTGGACACAGTTGATCAACTTATCTGGTTCATCAGCTAGGATTACCCCCCATCCGTAACCAACACCAAGACTGCCATTTACCTGTTGTCATAAAGGTCTCTAGAACCTCTATTGGATCTTGTTAGCGCGAAGCTCTATTGTTTTAGGGTCCATTACAACTATCGTTTGTATATCATTTTCTCATCCATTCCTTTGAGACGTTCTGAAGAGCTTCGTGGCGAGCCCCATTTTACGCCTCCACTTTCCCCCACCCACATCTCTTACATTGTTCTCCCGGGTCACACGAATATGGTCCGTGACGTAGAAAACCACTGAAATTGGTACCGTGCCTTGGGGCATTAAAACGAAATCTCATCGGGATCGTTGGAAACGAAAAAAAGGAATTGTTGTAATCCCCCACGCGCGCTCGGGAAAAAAAAAAGTTGGAATTTTAATAAATCGAAATTGGTCTGTTTCATTTTCCAAATTTATTAATTTAATTCTTTAAATTTATTACACGTCAGAATTATACTTCGAAAAGTTACACCTTATACTGTATAGACTGTAAAGATGGGAAAGGAAATTTAGGAGCGGATCTCCAAGGGAGATGTATTGATATAGAGGCGAATTCTCTCAACTAGAACAAAAAACTACGGTATGATCAGCAAGGAGATTTTGTATGTGGGCATTAAGGATAGCAGTATTTGGAATGTTCAGAACAATGTTTTTAAAACCACTGATAGTCATACAAACAATCATTGGGACTGCACGGAGAATCCTGCTGTGAAATACTTGTAAACGAGAGTTCGCTCGTCATGCCACTGTTAGCGGGTTGCGAGACAGCGTTCGGGGAATTTATGAGAAGCGAAACGCTGTTACTTAATGAGCTGGGAGAATGTTCGAGCTGTTGTTGTTGTAGTAGTAGTTGTTGTTGTTGTTGTAATGTCTGACGAGCTCCTTCCTCCAATTGCTTTTGATGTAATTGCTGAGCCAGCAAGTGTTGTTGCTGAAACAACATGAGCTGGTCCTGCGGTAGAAATTGCGAGTTAATCATTTGTGGCGCAAGGAAAGCTTGCTGTTGTGGTTGAACTTGTTGCATTTGTGTTTGAAACCACTGGCGCTCTTGATTAATGGATATGTCTGGCCCCACTTGAGCTTGTCGCGCTTTTGTCTGAAGCCAACTTTCTTGGTGAAAGAAAAGGTTCGGTTGAGTTGGTGTGGATTTGGGTGCTGCCAGTTGCATCGGTGATTTTCTCGGCCCCTCTACTTCGTTGGGTATATGTCGCTTTTCTTCCCAAGTGACGGCGTGTTCGAGCTCTTGAGAACGATTGTCAAGAAGTGCTTGCGGTTGAATCCGAGCTTGCTGTGCTTGCGTTTGAAGCCAGTTCTCTTGATTAAAGAAAATGTCTGGTCGTGTTTGTGTGGAGTTGGACTTTTCCACTTGCATCGGCGAAAGGTTTTGTTCAACTATCTCTTTCGTCATCTGTTGATTAGTTTCTGAAGTGACAGGGCTTTCAAACTCTTCAGGACGACTTTGAATGTCGATCTCTTGAAGTCGCTGGGAACAAATGGCAGCACTTTCGGAGATGGGTTTCACAGCTTGTGTACCCAAACAAACCCGATGCATTTCTTCAAATTTTGAAAGCATTTCTTTGGTGGTGGTATATTCATTCCTGACGTCATTTGCAGATCTTTCCTTCTCGAGTCGCTCTAGTAGGTCACGAATCTCTCCCTGAATTTTGATCTGCTTTTGAATTGCGCTAAGTTCTTCCACCTGTTTGTTAATAGCGTTTATTACTTGCATGTATTTTTCCAACAGAAATCGGTGAAGAGATTGTTGAGCACCTGTTAGCTCCGTTGGCAAATCAAGGTTCTTTAGAAACTGGAAGCTTTCTTGAAAATCAATGGACTGATTATCATTCATATCAGTTGAGCTCGGAATCATCAATGCGCAATTGCTCTGGGTTTCCTCCGATCCAGGAGTCCGAGCCACCGATGATTCCGGCGTCGTGCTTCGAGTCAAATCTTGAGCGCTGGTTGCTCTCATCGATAGAAGCCGGGCTTGAATCTTTCTTCCAGCTCCGTTCTCCGAACACGGGGAAGAAACCGCTGGCAAATTCATCCAGCTATCTGAAGAAGTCGACTGTCTATCTAGGCCGTTTGTGCCATTAAAAATCTGTAGAAAGCTTTCTTTGTCACGCGACAGGATCTCTGCTTGTTTTGCGCAAACTTCGGCGAAAGAAACCACCCAAGTTAGACAGGTTACCGCCTGAGGCTTTGAAGTCCAATCGCTGTAAGATAAATGATAGCGAGATCGAAGCCAAACCCAGTACTGTCCTTTTGTCATATGACGGTAATAGCTTGTTGTTATTCTTCCCGTTAAAAGCAAAACTTTATGGTATTCGACCAAATCGTCCAGGTCGTCTACGTGACAGAATTCATACAAAGAACTTCCACGTAGTTCCGAAGGGAAAAAGCCGAGGACGGCGGTGACACGCTTGTCCAAATAATCGTATTTCGCTTCCATATTCAATGTTGATGTAAATTTCGTCTGTCCACCATCAGCATTGAGGAGTGTTTTCTCAACTGGAACGTTCGAAGGCTTCGCTAGAATAAGGAGGGATTCGGAAACTTCATCACTTTCCCCGCTCAATAAATTTCTTACTACTGCTCCGAAGCAGCAAATTGTTTCAAACCCGTTCCCTTGACCGAACGGACCTCGTCTGAACTGACACCAAAAAGGTTTAAAACGCGTCATGTTACTTTCACCAGAGGGATTTATGTTTGAGTTCTCTTTCAAAACGGACAGCATCCCATGGAAAGAAAAGTGGTTCTGTACATCAATAAATTCAAACATACCACGTTGTAAGATATGAGCCGGTAAATACCCCAAAGTAGAGAGTGCATTGTCTGAAATGTAAACAACTTTCCCTGTCTGATCTAAAGCGAACACCACCATGTTCATCGATTCCAGGTAAACGAAATCGAACTCGTCATCCGTCACGAACGGAGGTTTCACATTTCTGATCGATTCATTCGCCGCCTTTTCAGCTGCCAATTTTTCCTGCTCGAGAAAATATTCACCGGTAAGTTTCAGAATGGAGCTTTTCTCTGTACTTCTCTTCGTATGACATCGATCCGCTAAACAGGACGCAAGCTCGTCGAAAAGTCCTTTGAATTTATCCCGACGTTTCTTTTCCAGTAGATTTCGGTCGCATCGCTTGCTTTCAGGGTCTTCGCTGTCCTGTACCCGTTGAGAATGCTGTATTTTTTCCTGCGCTAACTTCGCTTCCCTGGACATGTCCCTTTCATATGAACAGTTGAGAGGAAATTAACTTGTTTTCGTGTTTGTCCTGGTTATAATACTTGGTATTGTTGCGGCAGTGATGTGATTGGTTAAAAGGATGGTTGTCAGGTTTGCAATGGCTCAGTTACTCATTAATTGTGAGCACCTGGTTAATTGAAAACTGGCCAAATCACTGGAGAAAACAATGAATCAGTCGCTCACTCTCTAAGCTTCTCTCACTCTCTCTAGCTCTAGTTCTGGTATTTAAATGCTAGATAGATACAACACTTTCGAGTGGTGCACTTGAATTATCTTTAGTTTCGTGTGGAACAGGAAAATGCAATCGGGGAGTTTTCATTGCCTTAGCCATGGGTCTACTTACCATGCTCTACAATTATATATTATATATGGTAAGCGTTCGCGTGATTGTTTGGGACGTTTTAATTATATTTTAGCCTAGTTTTCTAGAATTTTGGATTATTTTCTGAAAAAAAACCAATTATTTCACTAGTGCTTGCTGGATTTGAGATGATTATAGCGAACTTGGCGCTACGCACCTTGTTGGCTGTCTACCATGCCATATCTAACACGCACTCACTCGTAATAGGCCAAGTGATGGGCTCCTGGCCAGGTTCGATATCTTAATATTCTAACACGGCTTCGAGGCTTTCGGGTCAAAATTGCAATTTTTAAGGAAACACCAACAAATACGGACGTTTGTTTTGAAAGCCTCGGAGCCATGTTAGAATATTGGTGCTTCATGACGCAACTACTCAATACTTTCGCGCAGCGCATTCGGAAGTCACACCAAAAGTGGCTGATACATATTCCCTGGAATTTTTTCTTTGCAAAACGCCTAGGAACCCACAGATATTGCATGCAAATATGACTGACAAAAACCCGATACTGAGTCTTGTACAGAGAGTTCCAGACCTCAGCAAAAATAATTCAGAATACATCAAAACTAATTTATAAAACAATTCTCGCTACATAGTTTATATACCTTCCATACCGTATTATATTTTATATAAATTCTATATAAATTACATAAAGAACAGACACAAACTCAATAACAAAAGGAGGTAATTATTCTATTAACGATCAGAAAAAATTGTCACCTAGCCTGCGTGACGGGCTGTAAAAGGGGAGAGAAGTCAACATGAGCATCTTCCAGCGCTTAGTGCGCTCGTCCTTCCCCTTTTCCTGCCCTCCAGACGCCTGCCTTCTGCCATCGAAGGAGACCCTTCTTCACAGGGTAGGGGGGAATTCATATTTTTAAAAACTTTTAAAAAAATTTATTAGTACTTACAATTTTTTTTTGCAAAAAAACTTTACCAGTTAATTTAAATCTCATTTTCGTAAATTCTTACTGATAAATGGCAAATCTTGCAAACAAGGAATTGACTTCTCCTTACAGTTCATTACATTTTCACTGTTAAAGTTTTTTGAACGTAATTTTTTTATTAGTACCAGTAAAGCTTTTTTTAAAAAAATTGCAAATATCCGATAACCCAGGGTAGGGCGTTCTGATCTGAATTCTTTAAATATGGGTTCGCTTAGGTTAGCGTACATGCAAAATTTCAGGTTTTACCCAGTCTTGGGAGTGGTCATACTCGTACCCAAGGCCCGCCGCACAACACGCCAGTACGGAGGCGTGGAATCCAATTTTTTTTCCAAAATGGCGGACGGCGTGCATGCGATCAGAGTTCGGAAATGAAGGTACATTTGCAGACCAGTAACGTTAGTTTAGCTGTAAAAACCATCGTTCTTTCAGAGAATGCGCTTGATTCCTCGCAAAACGGATTTTTACAAGTTTGTGTATTCGAGATGTCGAACATTCTCCCAGTGGACAGGTGAGGTCAGTTGTTTGTGAATTCTTTGACCTTACTTACTTATTTTTAAAGTCGGGGTAAATATTTACTCTTTATTTGCCGTTTTTGCTTTCGCAAAACATTTTTTCATACGTTATTGCACCATAATTAAGATCCTTACTTTCGAATGAACACGTACACCCCCCCCCCCCCCCCTCTCTGCAGGGGCCTGCGGGAGGGGGTAGGGATTGGGGTATGCTACTAAGTTCTAAATGGGGAGGTTTTACCCCCAGAGTCCTACCCCTTACCCTTTAGTATGGTATTTTGACAGAAAAGGCACCCCTGTTGTATTCACATACTTTCATATAACTGACTGGTTGTCATTTTCATAGTCATAGTTAAGGTGTGTCTTTTTGAAATATTACAGATTTCCGTACCCTTTCATGTACCTCAACTTGTGAAATCCCAACCCTTCATACCTGAAACCTGAAAAAGGTACCCCTTTCTAGCAGAGCATTCCCTTCATCAAAAGTAAATGGAATCTGGGTGGCTTGTTGAGTTGCTGGGGGAAGGAGGGGGGGGGGGAGGTGGGGGGGGGGTTTGGGGTTGGCATAGAGGAAGGGAGACATGTGTTTTACAACCAAGCACTTGGTAGCTAAGTAATGAGATATTTCGAGCAGTATGTTTTCATA
>JAHPZR010016593.1:0-19171 GCA_019787425.1 Platygyra sinensis | reverse complement strand
TACAATAAAAAGCAAAACAACTATATATTTCTGCTCAAAACCTACTCGTGATATCTATTTCTATTTTAATTTATTATAAGTCCACGCCACCTAAAAAAATTTACCCCACAGTTATTGGGGCAATCAGGGAAATTAAAACGGAAAACATAGTCCTTGTCCGATTTCAAGCGCTTTTAAAACACCATTATTGTATTCCTAAATTCCACCTTTGGAAAAAAGGAAATCCACTTAAAGGTTCTGAAATTGTCTCGATAAATAAGAATTGCTAAGTGTACGTTGTTTTTCAAAGAAAATTTACTACACCTGCTTTGAGCCTTGACGAAACTTTAAGGGCCTGTTACAATTAACTGCGCATGTGCGGAGGTTTGATTGTGTATAATCTTCAAAGCGGGGTACGGTATTCAACGAAATTTGTTCTCACAGCATGTTTAGTATTTCTGTGCGAAGATCGTGAAGAGAAGGTATATGAAACAGCTTCTTCCATGTCAAAGCTACCAGGCGAGACACTGAGGTTTTCTAAAGCTAGGTTAAAGTTTATTCCACAACCGCCCCTCCCCCCCTCCCTCCAAGAAACTTAAAACATCCTGAAGGGAGCGTAGTACCGACTGCGGTGTCAAACTACATGCGTATTTATACTGTAAAATAGACCCTTTAAACCGAACATTCCTTTGGAAGAATTAAATAATTGACAGTCGTCTAGAGTTAAAATATATGAAAAATACGTTGATATTTATAAAAAGTACACGTAAAATTGAATTCCCTATGCTTGTTGGCGTGCCATAAGTCCTTGAAATGCAGCCCCTTCTACTCAATGTACATCGGTTTTCGAGTTCTTAAACCGACGCCAACGGTCATAAAGAAACAGTTCTTTCCAGTCACAAGTTTCTTAGGTCCCCGTCCAAATTGCGCCGAAGAAATCTGAAACCGCAGTTAGGCCTTCCGTTCACACTATTCTGTCACGGGAAGGGAGCTTTTCGAAAACGATCTTCAAACCGGAGGATTTGAAAACGCCGGCTTTGCATTTAGTGTGGACGGAAATCAGTTTCAAAACGGAAGTTTCGTAAAGGATGACGTCTTGTTTATGATGTGAACTCAAGCATTTCTGCCGCCGCTGATTATTGTGTTTTCAAATTTTTCCGGCCTTGTATGGACAGGGCCTTACTTAGCCTGCAAGTAGGCTCACCTTTGAGTCACGCGCGCGAGCGGCGAAGTCTAAAGGGATCCGGCGGGAAGGAGTCTGGTGAAGAGGTGCTAAGAGAAAGAGATTTTCTCGTCTCCTCGTGGCTTCGCCACTCGATTTCGCGCTCCCAGCTACGCCTCGAGTGCTTATACTCTAACGTGAGCCTGCTCGCAGACTAGCTAGGCCTTACTCGGCGACACGATCGTGTTGAAATTCCCACAGCAAAGAACGGACTCGTTGAATCCCTCGCTGCGCGAACAAGACTCGAAGTGCTTTAAGACTAGTTTTGTTCCAATGGAATTGCTTTTTATAACTACTATAGGTCTACTTGTTTTCTGCATTTCTTCGTCGTTTAATCGACTATTTCGCTCCAAGGAGACGGAGTACGACCATACTGAAAGAAAATATAAAAAATGGTTTTATGAGTTTAAGTAACACTCAGTGCTATCTTCAAACTGTTAATTCTCCTTACTAACATAATAAATGGTTTGAACCCAGGAGTATCAGTAGTTTGTATTGTGTGATCGTCCGGGTGAGTGTAGTTCTGGAAAGAACTGTTGTTGGTGACTGGCGTTTCGACAACCTGAGCGGAAGTCATCTTCAGAGTCGAGTGAATAGTGTTTGTCAGTCGATGATGTTATAAGTGTGGTCCGTTGAAAACGATTGGTCAGTTAAGCCATGATTGTATTGGCTGAAAGACTCGTGTAAAGTTAGACAGTACTGTAGGTTAAACATCATGGTTTAACTGACCAATCGTTTTCAACGAACCAGACTTATAACATCATCGACTGACGAACACTATTCACTTGACTCTGAAGATGACTTCCGCTCAGGTTGTCGAAACGTCAGTCACCAACAACAGTTCTTTTCAGAACTACACTCACCCGGACGATCACACAATACGAACTATCTCCTAACTAAATGCCACACGTTTCTTTAAAAGCTAGTTACAAGAGTTTGATAAAACATCAAGACGCTGATTTTGTTGATTCACATCATCTGTTTGCTTCACAGTACAGCGATATGGTAAAAAGAAATTTTATGTAAATCAATCTTGCAAAATTCCGAAAGTTAAATAGAAACTGAGGTCCATTTCTGGAAGTGGTCCACTTCGCAGCCGGGATCGGTTGAACAGAAATTTTTCGTTCCATTTTGACAAACTGGTTCATTGCTCTACTTCTCTTCAGTAGATTTCACTTTTGTAGGGAATTCGAGAAAGGAATAAGACATGATGAGAGCCATTGCTCTCTGTTGGCCCAGCTTGATTGAAAAACTGATGTCGCTCCATTTTTCTTTGGCGGGTCATAGTCTCACTGGATCCCACTGGTCTCTGATCGGTCGGTCTGGCATAATGCAAGCACCCAAAATGCTTCTATAAAAATTGAACTTGTTTCCGAAACATGCTAGTTGTTTTCTTGTCCTGTAAGTTTTCATTTTTCTTTTCAAGTCCTGTAAGTATTTCAGTTAACCCCAACCGTACGGTCAGCCTTTCTGAGTTCAGTTTCTTCAAGACTTTGCATTTGTTCATCAGAACCTACCAGGTTCCGGTACTTTTGATTTGTCTGTTGGCCCTTTCTAGAGTTTGAAGTTTTTTGTCCTGTAAGTTCACACTTTTTCAAGTCCTGCAAATTTTCATTTTTATTCAAGTCTAGTAAGTATTCATTTTTTTCAAGTCCTCTAAGTTTTCATTTTTTCAAGTCCTGTAAGTTTTCCCATCAAGCTGTCTCACGCACCTGGATTGCAGTCAGTTCGTCGTAAAATCTTTTTGTAATCTCTAAGTTCTCCATGGTCGGAATCATAATGTTCTAAACAAAGAAAAAGAAGAGTTACAATGAAAAACGTACATCGTTATGTACGAAGGACAAGAACAAAAAGGCACAGGGGAATTGGAAGACTACAACTTCTCTTCTTCCCCTTGCCGTAAATTTACTGGAATTTTTTTTTGCTTAAGCTCAGTTTCTCATTCCTACTACTATTTTTCCTCACAAAAATATCAATCATGTCCTGGATAATCTCGTATCAGATAAAAAAAGCAGAAAAATTCTACAGAAATGCAAAACGCAATGAGTACACAGAGGATTCCTATGCTTTGCTTGAAGTGAACTAAGAATTCTTACCTGTCCCTCGTAAAGAATTCTGTTGACTGGACAAACCACACATGCAGTACCCGCTCCGAAGATTTCTTTCACCTGCAAAGGGTAGAATCAGTATGATTATATGGTTAGCTCCACGAGTAGGCAAGATGAACCACATCCTGTGCAGAGCAAAATTGGTGACACTGCTACACAGATGTCCCTCTCCACAATGAGGAGGGGGCAGATGTACACAGGTTTATCATGTCTACAGAATCACTAGTTAACAAAGCACTAGTTTGAAGGTCTGTACCCTGTTTTCCTGTGAAGCCTGAATAACATCATCCATGGTAAACTCCTTTTCTGTTACTTTAAATTCTCCCTGAAAAGAAGAAAAGCATGTTTCACCTCAGTTTTGACTAGAAATTAAATATTATCTAATAGCTAACTAAGCTACCCTAGTCCTCAGCATGAACTCACCCAGCTCTTAGCCAGCTCCAGCAAAGATTTACGTGTGATTCCCGGAAGAATTAAGCCATTGAGAGGTGGAGTAATCAGCTCCTTTTCTACAAAATACAGGCATACATTGTTAGCAAATAAACATAAGGTCAACACTATTGTTTGAATTTTAAGGTTTTTATAATACCTGGGAGGGGGGGACTTGTATATAAAAAGAATTGAACAGAACTCCTGAGGGACCATTTATTTTTTATCAGGTGGGGGGGCTCATGGGATTTGATAGCTAGTCCTTGTTATAAATAATGATCCCCTCTCTGCATCAGAAGAATTTTTTCCTAAGCCTGCTCCTACCCCTAAATTTTTGGGATGACCCCTGCAAATGAAAATTAAAAAGTAAAATTGTGGCAGTCTGAAAAACACAGACGAACAATGTACCAGTTTCAAGCCAGTTTAAGCAGTTTTTGACACTGTACCAGTTGTTTAGTTATAAAAATAGACAAAGACAAACTTGATTAGAGCCAACATTACCTTGACTGTTTTATGAAAGGGAGTTGCATGTTTGTTAGTCAAAGTTTAATTGTATTTACAGGCTTTGCAGCAGGGGAGTATGGGGACATGATACCCTGGAAATATTTGAATTTTCAGAACTTCAGGAATGTTATTTTGGACACTCTGGCAGAGTGTTTGCACTATTATAGATACTGTCATCACAACATCCATATTCAAAAAGAAATAAACAAAGCCTGAAAAAACCTGGCATAATTTGCCTCTTTTTTAAGGAAGTCACTTGTTGAGGTTCCAGACAAATTTTTAAAAGTACTGGGGTGTAGTTCCTGTTGCAGGGTACCTAGCATAGTAGGGGGCTCTGAGGGCATGCCCTTTGGAAACTTCTGAATTTTCAGAGCCCCAGAAACCCCCTGGAACCCCCCCCCCCCCCCAAGAAACCCCCTAAATCCCACCAAGCCCCGAACATGATGAAAAATGAGCAGCCCTAAGAGATACCAAGATCCTGCTTTTTAGGCTCCATTCTAGAACACCACATTAACTGACACTAAGTCTGACTTCTTTTGGCTCAGGACCTTAAAAAGTCCTGTGAGAGATTCAACACCCTAAGAGGTTTGCATCACACTATTCAAAAACTAACCTCCACTCTTATTTATCCAGAACATGAAAATGTTCATGGTGCCTACTTCAGTAATCTGTAAGATAAAAAGTATGAAACTGAAAAATGAATTTAAAAGTACTTTGCTGTGCAGGTATACTGGGAGGGGATGCAGGGATGGCACAGTGGTGAGAGCACTCGCCTCCCACCACTGTGGTCAGGGTTCGATTCCTGGACCCGGCGTCAAATGTGGGTTGAGTTTGTTGTTGGTTTTTGTCCTGGCTCCGAGGGTTTTTCTCCGTGTTCTTCGGTTTTCCTCCCTCCACAAAAACCAACACTCCAAAGGTTTGTCAGCTTTGCTGGTAAGTGTCACCCTCACTAAATAAGGTCGATCATCATCATCAGAAATAGGATAATTGAGTTCCATTTACAAATAAAAAGCATCTGTGCCATTTATGATACTGAAAAAGAATACAGTGACACATGTATTTAAACAAAGAGCAAACCAAGGCGCATTCAAGTCAGTTAGTGAGTGAATAAACAAACCAACAATGAAAAAGACAAAGCAAAAAAAATGCCACTGAGTCCCAAACATTTGATGCCAAAAAATGTTTTTCAAAATATAATAAAGCCATTAGTATGTAGCCAGTGTCAAAGTCTGCCACACTGCCGTCATACAGTAATTTCAAGATCTCTCACCTGACGATCTTCACCAAACAACCACAAAACCTGCTGTAAACCTTGCATTTCTGCATGTCGTTGAGCAAGGATGGTAGGGCCATAGTTTCTTTGAATTTTGAATTAAATAAAAAAAACACATTATTACAATTTTTATTACTAATTTATTAAAAATACTTAAGCACACCAATTGTCACCAATAATTATTATCATAGCCTTGAATTAGCTTTTGCCTTGCTATGACACTTGCAGAGCCACTGTTATAGTACACTGCATGGCAGGGCACAGCCAACCCACACTTATGACAGGAACTGAGAACTTAATGAATTAATTTATTTGAGAATGGTGAGTGAGACGAGACCCTTTGAAGTGGTGTTGTGCTACAATGCCGAATGTTGAGAAATAACCTAGTTACATTCACAAGATTGTTTTGAGTACGACTTGAATGCCACGTGCACTACAAATGGCAAAATCCACAAAAAAGTGCAACAAAATAGATCAAAAAGGCATCAGAAAACAGATGTAGGGCAGGTACATTTTCTTTATTTCATTGGAATAACACTAATTTTATCTTTTAATAAATATTTGTGCATTTCACATTATTTCAGTTGAATTCCATACAATGTGTTGTGAAGAGCTTTTAAGTCCTGACCACAGGGAGAAAATATCATCTATTATTATTAATAAGAATTTACTTGATGTAATTCCAAAATGAAAATTAATTTGCTGCTTGCCAAGAAAAATATTGTTATGTTGCAGTGTGAACATACCCTCCCATCTTGGAGTCTCCACAGCCTCCTGGCCAGGCTCTAACAAAGGAAGGATCAGCCAACAGAGCTACAGGGCTGAATGTACCAGTCTTAAAGTATGGACCAACTGGTGACAAAACGACATACAACAGGGCAGAAGATGACTTGTTTACTCCAAGAGTGGGCTGAAGGATAAGAAGGATGTCAAACACAAAGTCAACAAGACAGTTTAACCAAAATAAACTCTGGTCTTAGATCACACATAAACACTAAAAGTATGGACATTAAGAGATAATATTAGTTTAATATATATAATAATATATTAATAATATATATAAAGAAAAAACATATTAACCATTAATTAAAAAGCACTGATCCCAGTTACATTTTGCAATTTCCTCTTCATGTGGAACTAGGGTATCATAGTCCACAAATGATTCTAATTTTATCTCTCTACATTAACCAATCTATTGATCAACAAATGAAACTTTTATTAACTTCTTTAGCCAATAAAAATCTATTAGACTGCATGGGCACTTGACTTATTGTACAGCTACAAGATTCAATACTTACCAGTAAAAATATGTTGTAAGAACACATCTAGTTCATGATTTACAGGCCCTTTTTCCATCACCCTTGGCAGTTTGAACTTACTGACCAAAAAATGCATGCCCAGTGCAATTTACCGCTGCAAGCCTTACCTGTGTTCCTATAAGCGTTGGTCTGATGTACAGCGAGCACTTGTTAGAATATGGAACCCATTCTCTTTCAATACTGATAAGGTGTTTTAAACACTTGAGAAATTCTTCTCCATCAAAACCCTGCAATAATTAAATTGAATACTGTCAAACTCAGTCTGATGAATTTTTTTACCAAGTATAAAGAAAGATCAAAGATTAATAATTATAATAGTTTAAATGCATCATAATCAGTGATACTACAAATTAGAAGATTAAATTATAATAATTAAATAAACCTTACAAGATTAAGGAAAACATTGGGAACTATTGACTTATCAGAGTGTTATCAACATTGGCTTACTGGAAGGCATGCTCTGTCAGCTGATCTGTTTAGTCTTCTCATATTCTCCATTGGTCGAAATAATCTGATTTTGCCATCATCTCCTCTGTAGGCCTTCATCCCTTCAAACACTATGAAAAAAAATCAACATAAACATTTATTTTAATTTTCAAACACTAGGCAAAGGTTCACTCAGGATCCCTGGAGACACTCCTTGTATTGGCCTATACAGGGAGGCCCTGAGTGAAACTGGTACCTTTTCCATGCTTTAGGTATATAAAAGGTTGACTAGCTCAATCCCGGGGGGGAATCCCTTATTTGAAGCTACACGGGGATGTGCCGCTGGATAGGGTATGGTTTTTTGGCCTCGCCGTCCTAAACAGGGTACACAATTCGACTTGCCTCTGTCCTAAACAGGTTAGAACCTGTCCTAAACAGGTTATGGTACTAAGAGCCGAGAGACTTTAACCCAGATTGCAGAGCAGTCTCTTTCTTTTCTTAGCCTGCGACCCGGAGCCCTGCGAGAGAGTTGAAGAGAGCACGCGATCGAGCGGCAGAAAAGCTGACGCATTTTTTTCCTGATTTGCGCAATATCAACTGAGTAAGCCTACATATGGTAGGTTTAGTTTCTATGTCTTGGATTACGACGATGAAAGAAAGATGTCCCTTTGTTGCGCAGACATGATGGATCCCGCTGGTCTATATTATATTGTTTAGGGATATTTTTCTCTGTAACTGAAGTTCTATTAGTGCTTTAATCAAAATAA
Source organism: Platygyra sinensis (assembly GCA_019787425.1). Lineage (NCBI taxonomy): Eukaryota > Metazoa > Cnidaria > Anthozoa > Scleractinia > Merulinidae > Platygyra > Platygyra sinensis. Next base: position 11,144 of record JAHPZR010016593.1, on the reverse strand, counting down.
AATTAACCTCAAAAATAAGTTCCACTTATTCATTATACAAGAATTGAAGAAATCATTCCTCTTTGATTTGAAAGAAAGTGTCAGAACAAATTTGACCGTCTTATTTTTGAAATGTTTTTTATCAAAGAACTGAAACCGACACTAAACCAAACCAGTGCGATTCAATTCGCGCCAAACTATTTGTTTAGAGCAATTCTTGCTGCAATTATTTTATTCTTTTCCATTGTATGTTTTTATCACTTTTTTACATATTGTATCATATTTTAGTGCTCGCCACATTTTTATCGATTTTAACTTGTTTTAACATATTTATGCTAATTTAGAATATTTTTGTAGTTTTATTAATCATTCAGACCAGTCATGAAAGTATGTGAAAATGGCACCAGCCTTTTTTCAATTAAAAGTTTACTCAAGGGTAGCGATTCTGTAAAAATGGTATATACAATATGGTGTAAAGGGGTTGGAACCTCGGGTTGTCACACTCTCTGTATAGAACTTGTAGAGAGCCCCCTGAGATAAGAATGTAAACAGTAAGGACATAAAATTATCTGTTTAACTAGCAATGTCAAGAATCAATCCACACTTACCCCAAAGCATAATGAAACACTGAGCACGATGGAGGCAAGTGACAAGTTCTGATATGACATCACTTTTGGCTCACCCCAACCACTGTCAGTAGTCCATTCAACACTGAGCATGTGATCTGGTGAACTCAGCGCCAAATACTAATGAATTGATATCTGGTTTGGGCTTCGGAGGCTTGATTGGTTCAACTACAAGTCTGTCATACTACAGATAACAAAACAAGTTAAGTTAAATATCCATACAGATAAAAGAGTATGATGCTCTGAGGAACAGGTGTGGTCAACGAAAAACGGCTATGTGGGCAGTAATTTAACTAGGTGGATACTCCCAGAAAAATTGGTGTGGGGTGTGCCTCGAGGCCCGCCTTCCCAAAATCATTACCCTGCTTTATGACCAAAATCTACCTACTCTATATATGGCCTGTTTAAGACCAGCCTTTAGAACTAGTTCAAATATTTCCCAGTTCAGCACAATGTTCAATTACCATAATAAAACATAACTTGTGAAGGGCATTGTTGATGGTCTTATTGCATCATGATGAAAAAGTGGCCCGCCTTCTTATTTACACAATACCAATTTAAGCACTAGTTAAAGTGCAAAGCCATCACCCTATTTATGACCAAACGACCAATTTTGATACCCTACTTATCACCAAAACAGCTGAAAACCATTCCTTTTGGGGCTGCACATGCCCATCTGGTCCATATAAGGCAGTGCTAGTACCCCAGGTGTGATATACCTTTCCCACTTCCCAATTCCTAGTCAAAATTAAGGTTTATGACCATTAAGTGATCTAAATGCGCTTAAAAGAAAATCATGGAAATATATCAAGGAAGGGCAGAAGTTCAAAATGTTGAGGCTACAGGTTTAATAGAGCCAAACACAAAACTGTATTTTCAAATTTTACATCTATAATCCTGGTCAAGTTAAAGTCTTCGCAACACTTTACAGTGTTGCCAACATCTGGTGTTTCTGGTCCACCTCCCCCTCCCCACAAAGTAGCTGCCCACTAATACAATACTGTTTTGGCGGTTCACAAAATTAATAATCAACTTCCCTCTTCAAAATAATGTGTCAATACTGCTAGCATTGATTTCACTCCAAATAATTGATAAATGCCAACATTAAATTGTACCTAACATGTGTGTTACATACCTTAATATCGGAATCTGTGGAAAGGCCTCGAATCTACAGATTAACAGCCAGGCATCAGTGTACGGACGCCTAATGAAATGCTGCTGATAGCTGGCCAACCAGAGCGAAGCTATTTGTTCTGGTAAAACAAAGACATGTCTTTTGTTATTTAACGTTGACAACGTTAAATAACAAAAGACATGTCTTTGTATTACCAGAACAAATAGCTTCGCTAGAGATGGCCAGCTATCAGCAGCATAACAATAGGCGACCGTACACTGATGCCTGGCTGTGTTAATCTGTAGATTCCGAGGCCTTTCCACAGATTTCCGATATTAAGGTATGTAACACACATGTTAGGTACATTTAATGTTGCATTTATCAATTATTTGGAGTGAAATCAATGCTAGCAGATTGACACATTATTTTGAAGTGGGAAGTTATTAATTAATTTTGTGAACCCCAAAACAGTATTGTATTAGTGGGCAGCTACTTTGTGGGGAGGGGGAGGTGGACAGAAACACCAGATGTTGGCAACACTGTAAAGTGTTGCAAGACTTTAAATTGACCAGGATTATAGATGTAAAATTGAAAATACAGTTGTTGTGTTGGCTCTATTAAACCTGTAGCCTCAACATTTTGAACTTCTGCCCTTCCTTGATATATTTCCATGATTTTCTTTTAAGCGGCATTTAGATCACTTAATGGTCATAAACCTTAATTTTGACTAGGAATTGGGAAGTGGGAAAGGTATATCACACCTGGGGTACTAGCACTGCCTTATATGGACCAGATGGGCATGTGCAGCCCCAAAAGGAATGGTTTTCAGCGTTTTGCGTGGATAAGTAGGGTATCAAAATTGGTCGTTTTGGTCATAAATAGGGTATGGCTTTGCACTTCAACTAGTCTTGAATTGAATTGTGTAAATAAGAAGCTGGGCCACTTTTTCATCATGAGGTCAATAAGACCATCAACAATGCCCTTCACAAGTTATGTTTATAATGGTAATTGGAACATTGTGCTGAACTGGGAAATATTTGAACTAGTTCTAAGGCTGGTTCTTAAACAGGCCATATTATAGAGTAGGTAGATTTTGGTCATAAACAGGGTAATGATTTTGGGAGAGCGGGCCTCAGCAGCCCCCACCCCAATTTTTATTCTGGTGAGTATCCACCTAGTTTAAATTACTGCCCACATAGCCGTTTTTCCTTGACCCACACCTGTTCCATCAGAGCATCATACTCTTTTATCTGTATGGATATTTAACTTAACTTGTTTTGTTATCTGTTAGTGATGACAGACTTGTAGTTGAACCAATCAAGACTCCGAAGCCCAAACCAGATATCAATTCATTGGTATTTGGCGCTGAGTTCACAGATCACATGCTCAGTGTTGAATGGACTACTGACAGTGGTTGGGGTGAGCCAAAAGTGATGTCATATCAGAACTTGTTCACTTGCCCCATCGTGCTCAGTGTTTCATTATGCTTTGGGGTAAGTGTGGATTGATTCTTGACATTGCTAGTTAAACAGATAATTTTCTCCTGTTCTTACTGTTTACATTCTTATCTCAGGGGCTCTCTACAAGTTCTATACAGAGAGTGTGACAACCCGAGGTCCAACCCTTTACCCATTTGTATATACCATTTTTACAGAATAGCTATCCCTTGAGTAAACTTTTAATTGAAAAAAGGCTGGTGCCATTTTCACATACTTTCATGACTGGTCTGAATGATTATAAAAACAAAAAATATTCTAAATATAGCATAAATATGTTAAAACAAGTGTAAAATCGATAAAAATGTGGCGAGCACTAAAATATCGATACAATATGTAAAAAAGTGATAAAAACATACAATGGAAAAGAATAAAATAATTGCAGCAAGAATTGCTCTAAACAAATAGTTTGGCTCGAATTGAATCGCACCGGTTTGGTTTAGTGTCGGTTTCAGTTCTTTGATAAAAAACATTTCAAAAATAAGACGGTCAAATTTGTTCTGACACTTTCTTTCAAATCAAAGAGGAATGATTTCTTCCAATTCTTGTATAATGAATAAGTGGAACTTATTTTTGAGGTTAATTTTATTTTGATTAAGAGCACTAATAGAACTTCAGTTACAGAGAAAAAATATCCCTAAACAATATAATATAGACCAGCGGGATCCCTGATGTCTGCGCAACAAAGGGACATCTTTCTTTCATCGTGTAATCCAAGACATCAGACAACTAAACCTACCATATGTAGGCTTACTCAGTTGATATTGCGCAAATCAGGAAAAAATGCGTCAGCTTTTCTGCCGCTCGATCGCGTAGCTCTCTTCAACTTCTCTGCAGGCTCCGGGTCACAGGCTAAGAAAAGAAAGAGACTGCTCTGCAATCTGGGTTAAAGTCTCTCGGCTCTTGGTACCATAACCTGTTTAGGACAGGTTCTAACCTGTTTAGGACAGAGGCAAGTCGAATTGTGTACCCTGTTTAGGACGGCGAGGGCCAAAAAACCATACCCTATCCAGCGGCACGTCCCCGTGTAGCTCATCAAATAAGGGATTCCCCCCCGGGATTGAGACTAGGCAACCTTTTATATACCTAAAGCATGGAAAAGGTACCAGTTTCACTCAGGGCCTCCCTGTATAGGCCAATACAAGGAGTGTCTCCAGGGATCCTGACGTGAAACCTTTGCCTAGTGTTTGAAAATAAAATAATGTTTATGTTGATTTTTTTTCATAGTGTTTGAAGGGATGAAGGCCTACAGAGGAGATGATGGCAAAATCAGATTATTTCGACCAATGGAGAATATGAGAAGACTAAACAGATCAGCTGACAGAGCATGCCTTCCAGTAAGCCAATGTTGATAACACTCTGATAAGTCAATAGTTCCTAATGTTTTCCTTAATCTTGTAAGGTTATTTAATTATTAAATTTTAATCTTCTAATTTGTAGTATCACTGATTATGATGCATTTAAACTATTATAATTATTAATCTTTGATCTTTCTTTATACTTGGTAAAAAAATTCATCAGACTGAGTTTGACAGTATTCAATTTAATTATTGCAGGGTTTTGATGGAGAAGAATTTCTCAAGTGTTTAAAACACCTTATCAGTATTGAAAGAGAATGGGTTCCATATTCTAACAAGTGCTCGCTGTACATCAGACCAACGCTTATAGGAACACAGGTAAGGCTTGCAGCGGTAAATTGCACTGGGCATGCATTTTTTGGTCAGTAAGTTCAAACTGCCAAGGGTGATGGAAAAAGGGCCTGTAAATCATGAACTAGATGTGTTCTTACAACATATTTTTACTGGTAAGTATTGAATCTTGTAGCTGTACAATAAGTCAAGTGCCCATGCAGTCTAATAGATTTTTATTGGCTAAAGAAGTTAATAAAAGTTTCATTTGTTGATCAATAGATTGGTTAATGTAGAGAGATAAAATTAGAATCATTTGTGGACTATGATACCCTAGTTCCACATGAAGAGGAAATTGCAAAATGTAACTGGGATCAGTGCTTTTTAATTAATGGTTAATATGTTTTTTCTTTATATATATTATTAATATATTATTATATATATTAAACTAATATTATCTCTTAATGTCCATACTTTTAGTGTTTATGTGTGATCTAAGACCAGAGTTTATTTTGGTTAAACTGTCTTGTTGACTTTGTGTTTGACATCCTTCTTATCCTTCAGCCCACTCTTGGAGTAAACAAGTCATCTTCTGCCCTGTTGTATGTCGTTTTGTCACCAGTTGGTCCATACTTTAAGACTGGTACATTCAGCCCTGTAGCTCTGTTGGCTGATCCTTCCTTTGTTAGAGCCTGGCCAGGAGGCTGTGGAGACTCCAAGATGGGAGGGTATGTTCACACTGCAACATAACAATATTTTTCTTGGCAAGCAGCAAATTAATTTTCATTTTGGAATTACATCAAGTAAATTCTTATTAATAATAATAGATGATATTTTCTCCCTGTGGTCAGGACTTAAAAGCTCTTCACAACACATTGTATGGAATTCAACTGAAATAATGTGAAATGCACAAATATTTATTAAAAGATAAAATTAGTGTTATTCCAATGAAATAAAGAAAATGTACCTGCCCTACATCTGTTTTCTGATGCCTTTTTGATCTATTTTGTTGCACTTTTTTGTGGATTTTGCCATTTGTAGTGCACGTGGCATTCAAGTCGTACTCAAAACAATCTTGTGAATGTAACTAGGTTATTTCTCAACATTCGGCATTGTAGCACAACACCACTTCAAAGGGTCTCGTCTCACTCACCATTCTCAAATAAATTAATTCATTAAGTTCTCAGTTCCTGTCATAAGTGTGGGTTGGCTGTGCCCTGCCATGCAGTGTACTATAACAGTGGCTCTGCAAGTGTCATAGCAAGGCAAAAGCTAATTCAAGGCTATGATAATAATTATTGGTGACAATTGGTGTGCTTAAGTATTTTTAATAAATTAGTAATAAAAATTGTAATAATGTGTTTTTTTTATTTAATTCAAAATTCAAAGAAACTATGGCCCTACCATCCTTGCTCAACGACATGCAGAAATGCAAGGTTTACAGCAGGTTTTGTGGTTGTTTGGTGAAGATCGTCAGGTGAGAGATCTTGAAATTACTGTATGACGGCAGTGTGGCAGACTTTGACACTGGCTACATACTAATGGCTTTATTATATTTTGAAAAACATTTTTTGGCATCAAATGTTTGGGACTCAGTGGCATTTTTTTTGCTTTGTCTTTTTCATTGTTGGTTTGTTTATTCACTCACTAACTGACTTGAATGCGCCTTGGTTTGCTCTTTGTTTAAATACATGTGTCACTGTATTCTTTTTCAGTATCATAAATGGCACAGATGCTTTTTATTTGTAAATGGAACTCAATTATCCTATTTCTGATGATGATGATCGACCTTATTTAGTGAGGGTGACACTTACCAGCAAAGCTGACAAACCTTTGGAGTGTTGGTTTTTGTGGAGGGAGGAAAACCGAAGAACACGGAGAAAAACCCTCGGAGCCAGGACAAAAACCAACAACAAACTCAACCCACATTTGACGCCGGGTCCAGGAATCGAACCCTGACCACAGTGGTGGGAGGCGAGTGCTCTCACCACTGTGCCATCCCTGCATCCCCTCCCAGTATACCTGCACAGCAAAGTACTTTTAAATTCATTTTTCAGTTTCATACTTTTTATCTTACAGATTACTGAAGTAGGCACCATGAACATTTTCATGTTCTGGATAAATAAGAGTGGAGGTTAGTTTTTGAATAGTGTGATGCAAACCTCTTAGGGTGTTGAATCTCTCACAGGACTTTTTAAGGTCCTGAGCCAAAAGAAGTCAGACTTAGTGTCAGTTAATGTGGTGTTCTAGAATGGAGCCTAAAAAGCAGGATCTTGGTATCTCTTAGGGCTGCTCATTTTTCATCATGTTCGGGGCTTGGTGGGATTTAGGGGGTTTCTTGGGGGGGGGGGGGGGTTCCAGGGGGTTTCTGGGGCTCTGAAAATTCAGAAGTTTCCAAAGGGCATGCCCTCAGAGCCCCCTACTATGCTAGGTACCCTGCAACAGGAACTACACCCCAGTACTTTTAAAAATTTGTCTGGAACCTCAACAAGTGACTTCCTTAAAAAAGAGGCAAATTATGCCAGGTTTTTTCAGGCTTTGTTTATTTCTTTTTGAATATGGATGTTGTGATGACAGTATCTATAATAGTGCAAACACTCTGCCAGAGTGTCCAAAATAACATTCCTGAAGTTCTGAAAATTCAAATATTTCCAGGGTATCATGTCCCCATACTCCCCTGCTGCAAAGCCTGTAAATACAATTAAACTTTGACTAACAAACATGCAACTCCCTTTCATAAAACAGTCAAGGTAATGTTGGCTCTAATCAAGTTTGTCTTTGTCTATTTTTATAACTAAACAACTGGTACAGTGTCAAAAACTGCTTAAACTGGCTTGAAACTGGTACATTGTTCGTCTGTGTTTTTCAGACTGCCACAATTTTACTTTTTAATTTTCATTTGCAGGGGTCATCCCAAAAATTTAGGGGTAGGAGCAGGCTTAGGAAAAAATTCTTCTGATGCAGAGAGGGGATCATTATTTATAACAAGGACTAGCTATCAAATCCCATGAGCCCCCCCACCTGATAAAAAATAAATGGTCCCTCAGGAGTTCTGTTCAATTCTTTTTATATACAAGTCCCCCCCTCCCAGGTATTATAAAAACCTTAAAATTCAAACAATAGTGTTGACCTTATGTTTATTTGCTAACAATGTATGCCTGTATTTTGTAGAAAAGGAGCTGATTACTCCACCTCTCAATGGCTTAATTCTTCCGGGAATCACACGTAAATCTTTGCTGGAGCTGGCTAAGAGCTGGGTGAGTTCATGCTGAGGACTAGGGTAGCTTAGTTAGCTATTAGATAATATTTAATTTCTAGTCAAAACTGAGGTGAAACATGCTTTTCTTCTTTTCAGGGAGAATTTAAAGTAACAGAAAAGGAGTTTACCATGGATGATGTTATTCAGGCTTCACAGGAAAACAGGGTACAGACCTTCAAACTAGTGCTTTGTTAACTAGTGATTCTGTAGACATGATAAACCTGTGTACATCTGCCCCCTCCTCATTGTGGAGAGGGACATCTGTGTAGCAGTGTCACCAATTTTGCTCTGCACAGGATGTGGTTCATCTTGCCTACTCGTGGAGCTAACCATATAATCATACTGATTCTACCCTTTGCAGGTGAAAGAAATCTTCGGAGCGGGTACTGCATGTGTGGTTTGTCCAGTCAACAGAATTCTTTACGAGGGACAGGTAAGAATTCTTAGTTCACTTCAAGCAAAGCATAGGAATCCTCTGTGTACTCATTGCGTTTTGCATTTCTGTAGAATTTTTCTGCTTTTTTTATCTGATACGAGATTATCCAGGACATGATTGATATTTTTGTGAGGAAAAATAGTAGTAGGAATGAGAAACTGAGCTTAAGCAAAAAAAAATTCCAGTAAATTTACGGCAAGGGGAAGAAGAGAAGTTGTAGTCTTCCAATTCCCCTGTGCCTTTTTGTTCTTGTCCTTCGTACATAACGATGTACGTTTTTCATTGTAACTCTTCTTTTTCTTTGTTTAGAACATTATGATTCCGACCATGGAGAACTTAGAGATTACAAAAAGATTTTACGACGAACTGACTGCAATCCAGGTGCGTGAGACAGCTTGATGGGAAAACTTACAGGACTTGAAAAAATGAAAACTTAGAGGACTTGAAAAAAATGAATACTTACTAGACTTGAATAAAAATGAAAATTTGCAGGACTTGAAAAAGTGTGAACTTACAGGACAAAAAACTTCAAACTCTAGAAAGGGCCAACAGACAAATCAAAAGTACCGGAACCTGGTAGGTTCTGATGAACAAATGCAAAGTCTTGAAGAAACTGAACTCAGAAAGGCTGACCGTACGGTTGGGGTTAACTGAAATACTTACAGGACTTGAAAAGAAAAATGAAAACTTACAGGACAAGAAAACAACTAGCATGTTTCGGAAACAAGTTCAATTTTTATAGAAGCATTTTGGGTGCTTGCATTATGCCAGACCGACCGATCAGAGACCAGTGGGATCCAGTGAGACTATGACCCGCCAAAGAAAAATGGAGCGACATCAGTTTTTCAATCAAGCTGGGCCAACAGAGAGCAATGGCTCTCATCATGTCTTATTCCTTTCTCGAATTCCCTACAAAAGTGAAATCTACTGAAGAGAAGTAGAGCAATGAACCAGTTTGTCAAAATGGAACGAAAAATTTCTGTTCAACCGATCCCGGCTGCGAAGTGGACCACTTCCAGAAATGGACCTCAGTTTCTATTTAACTTTCGGAATTTTGCAAGATTGATTTACATAAAATTTCTTTTTACCATATCGCTGTACTGTGAAGCAAACAGATGATGTGAATCAACAAAATCAGCGTCTTGATGTTTTATCAAACTCTTGTAACTAGCTTTTAAAGAAACGTGTGGCATTTAGTTAGGAGATAGTTCGTATTGTGTGATCGTCCGGGTGAGTGTAGTTCTGAAAAGAACTGTTGTTGGTGACTGACGTTTCGACAACCTGAGCGGAAGTCATCTTCAGAGTCAAGTGAATAGTGTTCGTCAGTCGATGATGTTATAAGTCTGGTTCGTTGAAAACGATTGGTCAGTTAAACCATGATGTTTAACCTACAGTACTGTCTAACTTTACACGAGTCTTTCAGCCAATACAATCATGGCTTAACTGACCAATCGTTTTCAACGGACCACACTTATAACATCATCGACTGACAAACACTATTCACTCGACTCTGAAGATGACTTCCGCTCAGGTTGTCGAAACGCCAGTCACCAACAACAGTTCTTTCCAGAACTACACTCACCCGGACGATCACACAATACAAACTACTGATACTCCTGGGTTCAAACCATTTATTATGTTAGTAAGGAGAATTAACAGTTTGAAGATAGCACTGAGTGTTACTTAAACTCATAAAACCATTTTTTATATTTTCTTTCAGTATGGTCGTACTCCGTCTCCTTGGAGCGAAATAGTCGATTAAACGACGAAGAAATGCAGAAAACAAGTAGACCTATAGTAGTTATAAAAAGCAATTCCATTGGAACAAAACTAGTCTTAAAGCACTTCGAGTCTTGTTCGCGCAGCGAGGGATTCAACGAGTCCGTTCTTTGCTGTGGGAATTTCAACACGATCGTGTCGCCGAGTAAGGCCTAGCTAGTCTGCGAGCAGGCTCACGTTAGAGTATAAGCACTCGAGGCGTAGCTGGGAGCGCGAAATCGAGTGGCGAAGCCACGAGGAGACGAGAAAATCTCTTTCTCTTAGCACCTCTTCACCAGACTCCTTCCCGCCGGATCCCTTTAGACTTCGCCGCTCGCGCGCGTGACTCAAAGGTGAGCCTACTTGCAGGCTAAGTAAGGCCCTGTCCATACAAGGCCGGAAAAATTTGAAAACACAATAATCAGCGGCGGCAGAAATGCTTGAGTTCACATCATAAACAAGACGTCATCCTTTACGAAACTTCCGTTTTGAAACTGATTTCCGTCCACACTAAATGCAAAGCCGGCGTTTTCAAATCCTCCGGTTTGAAGATCGTTTTCGAAAAGCTCCCTTCCCGTGACAGAATAGTGTGAACGGAAGGCCTAACTGCGGTTTCAGATTTCTTCGGCGCAATTTGGACGGGGACCTAAGAAACTTGTGACTGGAAAGAACTGTTTCTTTATGACCGTTGGCGTCGGTTTAAGAACTCGAAAACCGATGTACATTGAGTAGAAGGGGCTGCATTTCAAGGACTTATGGCACGCCAACAAGCATAGGGAATTCAATTTTACGTGTACTTTTTATAAATATCAACGTATTTTTCATATATTTTAACTCTAGACGACTGT
>JAHPZR010016591.1:52500-54364 GCA_019787425.1 Platygyra sinensis | reverse complement strand
GAAAAGGTGTAAAAAAACAAAAACAATGAGCATGGGGCAACAACAAGACTAAGATAGACAACCCCACGATGAAAAAACAGTGTTGAACGCTCAGGAAGATGCAACAGACCAGAAACTATTAGAACTTGTTCATGTTTAAATCCCTGGCCCTCCTTAATGCCAAGTGGTCATTTTATTCCATGTTGTTGGAGATCAAAATCCAGAAATACAGCAACTGGATCAACTTAAAGGGACATTGTCACGGGGATTTTGCTGTTTTGGGTCAATTTTGTGCTGAGGTCATTACTTCATAAACAAATCCTTCTGTAAAGCTATGACGAAGATATCAAATGAATTTTATCAGAGAGGGCTAACCATAATAAATTTCTTGAGGATTTTTTTGAACTCCTGGCATCAAAACTTGAAAAAATTGGCCAATTTTGTCAAATTTCAATCCATTCCCGTCCATGCCATCCGTAGAAACAGGCGACTGGAAACAGTTTCAGTACCTTCAAATAGTCTTCAATTTCAAAACTAGATCATTAGTTTTGGAATTAGTTTTGGCACCTTTTGGCTTTTTTATAAAGTTGCCAAATAGCGTGACAATGCCCCTTTCAGGAGATGGCCAAAAGAAACATTACAGGCCTAAATCATCATAATCTCCCCAAAGTACTGCACTTAATTCCTCTGTGGCACATACATTTGTCCTTTCAGAAATTTGTCAAAACACTTGACCAAGCAATGGTAATGACACTATGCATCAGAAGTTTTGCACAGGGTGATAGCAAGCATGGACTACATCAATGGCCTTTTGATCACGGAGGATAACCATGATGAAAAAAACTGGAACAAATGAAACAAGTGTTACTCCCACCCCTGACACTTTAACAGAATAGATAGCTTGCACCTTGGATGCAGCCACACCATATCCTGACCCTCCCCTTGGTAACACAGCAGCTTTTCCTTGGTGTAAGTGTGGGGTATTCCAAATCATGCCCCAGGAGATTGAAAACAGGTATTGGGCACAGCGCAGCTGCACAACTACTCACAGCAAATTTTCCAAGCTCTGCCTAGATCCTGATGACCTTCAGTTAGCCATCAGAAATAGGGGAGACCCAAGGAATGACAGCCACAGCAACAGCAACTGGATATTGTTAGTATGTTTAAGATCAGTATAGCTCTTTAAGGAAAACAAACAGAAGTCTGTCCATTCTGCATGTTGACAGTGATAACATCACCACTGTCACAAACTCATCGAAAAGAGTAGGGTACGGAGTTCCCGGTGTTATGGTCAGGCCTTGGGGTTGTGGGATTGGGTCGGGCCCGCAGTAATTGGCTCACGCTGTTTGCGGTGTCTCTGCCATGAGTTGGCGAAGTTAAATAAATAAAAAAACTGATATTTATATGGGTTTCAGAGCTGATTAAGCCACCATAGCAGCCTACATTTTAGCTCTTTTGCCACCCTCAAAGTACATTGATCCCCTCTCGAGACATTGTTATCTTGTTCTATCAAAAAATCAAATGAGGACATCATTCTGAATTTGTGATGTCAACATGAAATTGGTGTTCTCAGCATCTTGACTACTGGAAGTTACAAGTTATTGCAGTATACAAAGTTTTTGGACATCCAAATGAGCCCTTTATTGGGTATAGCAAAAGGGGTGTTCTTATGAATAGTCACCTGAAGGAGTCCTTAGGAAAAATGGAGGAAAGTGTTGGTGGCATCATGGTTTGATTAAATTGACAAATGATGCAGTATATACGCATGACAGCATCCACTTAAACTACATCATCGGAAAAAAGGCTCTTTAACCCTAAATCTGCCAAGCGTGGATTATTCTGTACAAATGACATCATGGACAGTGATTGTTGTTTAGTTGAAGTA
>JAHPZR010016591.1:0-45000 GCA_019787425.1 Platygyra sinensis | reverse complement strand
GGCAGACCTTCCTTGCCTTGCAGATGTCTTACATATTCCCACAGTGTTCAATTACAGACAGAGGAGCATTTGTGAAATGCCATAACTTGTTTATATGGGAATCAGACGTCTGAGTTTTTCGACCTGGAGCTGCCAACTTGAGATCTAGAGGAATATTTCCAGTTATCAATTTAAAGGGGCTCAGTCGCAGTATTTTGAGTTATTTTGAGCATCAACAAAGTTACCGTTAAACTGCAGGAAACCTGAAAATAATAGTTTACAAAGATAGAAAAACATCGAAGAGATGGTGATAAACCATAAAGGAACAAGGATGGTAAAGGATGGAGAAGATTGACACGGATTAAAAACAATGAAATCGAAAAGTTTAGCTAAACTTTTCAAACCGTTCAAACTGTGACTGAGCCCCTTCATAAACCCATTGATGCCTGTGCCACCCGTAACCGCCCATGACGAGCCTTGGCCCTTCTTCCACTTCTGATGTCATCAGTTTTGACCAAAATTGGCATTATCTATACTCCACTTCTGCAGGAGGAAAAGGAGAAAAAGGAAAGGGGAAAAAATCAAGCATCAAAAAGCCTAAAGACGTAGGCCACCTCTTCGTCCAAAGTTTTGATTTCTACGCATGCACAAGCCCAAAGTTCGTAAAATGTGATTTTAGTGGCAAGAAGGGCTAGCTGTTGTGCTACCAATGCATTTTCGACCAGATTAAAGCTAATTTAGTGGAGATCCAGCCTCAAAACCACCAAAATGTCCAAAAAGTGCATTTTTGGCAAAAAGTTCCTAGAGTCAATGGGTTAAAAGCAAACAAAATAAACATTGAAAACATTTATTCTCAGTCAAAGTATTTATATTTACAATCTTTAAAAGTTCTGTAACACATGTAAACATTAAGCCTAAATCTTATACACTGAATAACAACAACAACAGCATGTTTTAAATGAAAACACTTTGATAGCTGATCACTTATTTAGTAGCTTTTCCACAACAGTCAAAAGTGTAGTATTCATTTGCTGCTGCTGAAGGATCAAAGCTTTCATATTTGCTGTTGACCTTCCTGTTCCTGTTGTTTTGTACGTAGCTCCTGCTGTTTAATTTCAGGCTCAGCCGCTGCTTTCTCTTGCAAAAAAGTCGACCTGTGGTTCTGCACATCTTGACTTATGACGTTTTGGAGAAGCTCCACGTTCGTCTGAATTGCATTTCTTCAGGGGTCTCTTAAGGCGCTCCATTGCTTTTTTCCTGATATCTTCTGCAGTCTCGTCCTGGAATTGCTGTTTCGATGCTGATTCAGCAGCTGCTTGTATGGTATCTTCTCTCTCAACTAACTCCTGGACCAGTGATTTTTTTCTCCATTCACTCTTCCACAGAAATCCCACTTGCCTTCTCTTCCTCACTTATCTTTTTGCAGAACTTTTTTCGGTGAAAGTTCCACTGCTCTCGTACAGCTTTTTTTATCAGAAATAATATACAAACTGCAGTTACAAACATGACAAAACAACACATGTTGTAAAAAACTTAGATTAATGACTTAACGTTTCGTATGCCTTAACATACATCCTCAGAAGTGACGGTTGGATATTACGAGATATTTAAATGCTTAAGAGAAAGACTGGAACCTAATTAAGACAATAGTGAAAAAAAACTGATAATGTACAGACCTATTAAGTCTGCTGGACAATATATAAAAGGCTAGTAAAGTTTCTCGCTGCCCACATTTTCGTTTAAAGAAAGTTTTAAATTCGTTAATCAATAATGATTCTTTAATTCTACAATGAATATCAATGCCTGCTAAAATTTCAAAATGGTCCCACTTGATCTTGTCCTGTTGAGGTAATGTGATCTGCAATGGCTGTGTGACAACTCTTCATGTGTGCTTTAAAATGCTCAGTTTTTTCTGTCTTGTAAACGATGCTTCATTTTACTTATGTAAAAGCCATCACAGTCCCAGCAGCTAGCCTTGTATACAACCTTAGGCTTGAGAGAGCGGTTAAGGTTGTCCTTGTAGGGGAATAAAGAGTTAATGCGGTGAGTGTTATAAAACATTTTTAAGTTAATACTACCATGGAACTTGTAGATACAAGAATAGGCCCTTTGCAGCTAAGCCATCACGTGACCTACTTTTCATAAAATTATGGGCTGCGACTTTAAGAATGCCAGAAATGGAAAAAGCGTGTCGAAAACATCAAAACGGCCAAGTTTGAAGCCCCTGGCATTAAAAAATGAGATTTTATGGCGGTTTGAATTTTAAAAAAATTAAGAAGATTTGTATGGAAAAAGTTGCTGGAGAGCAAGGCCTTGCTCTCCAGCAACAAGAGAAATAAAAATGGTTATAATTGTCTCAACCTATAACCTTATAACAGTCCAATGTAACAGTTCAAACTAAACTCAACAGGCCTTAAAAAAGCTTATATTACTTTTATGAAAGCCAACATGTCCTCCTTTCATCTTCTTGTTCCACACTGTTATTTTCTTTTGTAGCCACAGGTGACTGCTTAGAGATCAATGCCTTGTTATAAATTCCTAAATATTGAAATTGGTCTTCCTGGGTTTCCTGAGAACTGGCCCTCTGGATCTCAAGCTTGCTACTCCTGGATGTACCCTGCAACTCACTTCCTGGAATAACTTTTCTGGTATCTACAAAAGACTTGAAGAAATAAGTGGACTCCATAAACCACTGTACTTTTGCTGTCTTGGATATCTTTGCTGCTCCCAGGTGAAAACTTGTCATTGGGTGCCATCCATGCTATCTGTGGCTGCATAGTGGCAGCTCTCTCCAGTACAGGTAGAAGGAAAGTGCTGTCCAATTTGCCCTTTACTTGCTTTAAAGCCCTTCTTGTGCTATCATCTCCAACATTGCATACTGCCATGGAGACCTCTTTTTCAACTTCGTAAATTATTATTATTCATTTCAAACCCATGCACCAGATATAGACAAAGTAGGTAGCTTGGAGAATCCTCTGGCTAAAATAAGCCAGACGTAGTTACTAGCTTTGTGGGAGTCCTGCTTCCCTTTACTTCTTATGTCTCCAATTGCACAGGAAAAAAGAATGTCTCCTAAACACGAATAACACTTACCAACTCTAGTAACATCCACATCAGTTTCTAGGATGTGGTCCTCATTTTGCTCAGAAATGCATGTCCTGAAAGAGATGTTAATTTTCTGGCTTCACAATCATTCCCACTCACCTGTTTTTGGCCTCGCGGTTTTGTATCCCATCGGAAGTGAAATTTGACGCTTTTGATACATCAAAACACCGGCAAGGAAAACCCACTTTAATACAGTTCAATTTAGCATTTTGAGTTTCGTTTTTCTGTTTCTTAATTTTATACCTACTTGACATTTTGATTGGTCTTGAGTCAATTTTAGTGTTTTTATTTTGAAACGATGAATACAAATAAGATGAATTGAGTATAGTAACATATGTTTGGCAGATCTGCTCAGTTAATCAAAGAGGTTCAAAAACTAGCAGCAAAAAAGAAACTTGTTACCTTGCCCCTGATCATAGCTTGTGCTTGGTACTGCCAGGTCTTGATTTCCCAGGGCTAATGATAATTATGAATAAGATCAAGTAAGCATACTAACATTTTAAAATATCTGCTTAGTCATTCAAAGCAGCTAAAAAAGTGTTACCTTGAGTTGATCCTTCTTCATCTTGCTTTCGTAGGGCTGGTTATGAATATAAATAATATGAGCTGAGCATAGCAAGATCAGTATCTCTTTCAATATCTAAGTAGTAGATTCTGCTGAAATTAGCAATTTGTCTCTTGAGTTTATCTGGCAGCAATTTGGTATGACATGTTGTAACGAGAACTTGATGTTATCAAGGGAAGCGCATTTTTACGTTCACGTTTTTACAAATTCTGAACGTTTACTTATTTCCATATTCTAAAACGCTAAGCATTAATTTATAACTTGATTGGTTTTGAAGTCTTTTCTAGGTCTTTCTAGTGGTTTCCTGATATATTTGAAATATAATTAGCAATCCAAAAATTAGGATATTAGATGTTATTACCACGTGATATAACAACATCAAATATTAAATAAAGTTTCTTTCAATGTTATATTTGGACATGCTATAAACACAGCGAGTTTAAATAATTTCGTTGCTCTACTGTGGGTCATGGTGGGTTACCTTGTCCTCCCCTGTCGTGGGGGCAAAACTGGAATTAAAAGAACTCCGAAGAATGGCCACCAAACACCACATAGAAGATTCATAACAATTCATCTTGTTTTCCTTATTGTTTTTGTTCGTTGGAGGGGGGGGGGGGAGAGGGGGCGCACAGGGAGAAATAAGTTATAGCCGAGCGCTTGCCATTCCTGAGTTGATGCCATTTTTTAATTTAATATTGAAAATGGGGGCAAATCCAAAAATAATTATTGTTGAATGTCAGAAACATAAGCCATTTAACCTACAATTTTGAAAACTCTGGGTGCAAAATCAAACAGAAAAGAACTTCCCGCTACACATTTTCCAAAATTAAGGCATGCCCAGCTGGTGAGTTTGCCAATTTGTTGGGAAATTATGGGAAATGTTGCTGCAGTTGGCCAATGGAGATAATTCAAACGTGAATTTTTGCTCCAAAGGCCTCATATGATCATGATTTGAACCCGGCTTGTTTCTGAAATTACGTTTTACCGCTTCCACTGGTCATATTAGTACACATAATGGTATAAATGAGAATGATTTGAAGGATTAACACCAATAGTGGTTTTTGTCAATTATCTTAAAACTGCTCGAGTCATTAGGCGAGAAAAATATATATACCGATTAGAGAAACCCATCAGCTTTCAAGCTGTTTTTGTGTTAACTTGATTAAGGTTATCACAATATCAGTGGAAAAAATCACCAAAGTGCCCGTGTTGATTTGCCTAACCGTGCAAATAAGAATACAATATGATGCCAATGAAGTAATTTTCTCAGTCATATAATATACAGCTTTACACTGTATGTATTCCTTGGAATCAGCTTACCTGTCCGCAGCTTTTCCAGCAAGTCACCTGGAAAGAGACTTGTTTTAATCCTTACACAACCTTTTGTTGTCAACCTGTTGCTGCGAGGGGTATTAAATTTTTGCTTGGATGATTTTTGCCCTGAAAAACACAAAGCCATTCACAGTTGAGATGTAATACACTGAGCCAGAGTTCTAAAAGTTATCCACTCTTTACAAAGACCGTCTTGCCGTCTGCCATTCAGTTCCATAACTTCTCAGAACAAAATATTTTTCTCTCTTGAGATATCGAACTAAAACCCTGCAGATATAATTTGAGGCTAGACTTCAATTAAACCAGGAGAAATAATCAGGGATGGAGACCATAAGTCTTGGGATCCCATGCACCTATGATATGGGACAATTTTTCTATTTGTACAACAAATTGCGCCACCTGACATCTTATATCCTTGCTGATCCACGATCCACGAACGTGTCAGGGCGCTTTTTCTGCCCTGAACGTGTCATGGGTTCTCGTGTGTGTGTTCTTACATTGCTTGATCAAATGGTGAGTGATGCGTGGTTCTCTTGCGGATTTCCCACAGCGATGGCCGGGAATAAGGCAGGTGAGAAGAACTAGCGGTCTTCTAATTATGACTAAAATCTGTGATTCAGTACCCTATCTAAAACCTGACCCTTACATTAAAATCCTGTTTCAGACCTGCATTTTAAGAGGAAATGTCCACTAGGACCGAGCCATATCAAAAATATGTGGCACATGATGAAAAATCAAAATTTTTCATATTCTTCCCAGAGATAGACTATGGTAAGCCTAGAAACGCGGTGTGATTTTTTTCTTGAAATATTTTTTTAAACCCGCTAAAAAATCAAAAATCCGTTGCGGTCCCACGTCTGGTCAAAAACACGCAAAATTCAGTGACTAATACCTTATCATTAACTTCGCTCTGTTTAATCCCCAAAGAAGTGTGTGATCGCTTGTATGGTAAACGTCTATCCAAAAAGCCGCAGAAAGGATCATTGAAAGTGAAGGAGAGAGTGAGGCTCGATAAGAAATTTCAACAGTTAAAGAAAGAGTATTTACAAGGATGGACTGAAGAAGTATTTGTTGTGCAACATGTCATACCTGGTGCGGTTCCCACTTACAAGATTGAGGAGTTAGATGGAACTTTGCGCGAGGGTACCTTTTATGAACAAGATTTACAAAAATTGAATGTGTCAAAGGATGATCTATTCCGAGTGGACAAGGTTGTCAAGCAAAAAGGCAATTAAGTCTTTGTACATTGGAAAGGTTGGCCAGATAAATACGACAGTTGAATTGACAAGGATGTGAAAAAGCGTTGAGGATGAATGAGGAGTTTTACATTACTTTACCTAGTCACAGCAATCGCGCAGAGTTTCCGCAGAACCAAAGCAATCAAAAAAAAAAGCGAAAATTCAACGATATCTTTGGTGACTAATGAATCCCTTTTGCTCCAGAAGCTCCAGACTCATCAAATCTAGAAAAGGGAGTGTTTAGAGAGAATAATCTCGTAAGTGAGTAGTGTTTATTGAAATGTGATAAAGGTCATGTGTAAAGTTTGGCAAAGACTGCGTTTGTCAAAGTGTGACAGAAGTCGCGTGGATATCTGGAAGAGGTTGTGTTCTTACAAGAGTTGCAGAGGTCGAAGAATAATTTGCAAGCATAGCGTGTGCTTGTTGTGGAGTTTTCTGTGGAATTAGTAAGTTCGTTTGGAATAAATAATCTTGTTTCTGTTCTGACAACCTGTGTTCTGTTTAGACTACAAACTACCTACCACTTCAAACAATGAACTCACAACAATGGGTCGGTAATAACATCAAGAAACAATTAGGAACAACCAGGTCAAATGACATCCTGTAACTTATTAACAATACATTTTGCATAATGGTTCCCCAGTCCCCCTCTTCTAAAAGAGCATTAAACCCTGACTCTCCAAGTTGTGGGGCTTTTTCCAGGGGTTGGTTACCCCAGCTCGTGACCATAATCCCTGACAACTCGGAAACTGCAGGGTGGGTATCACCGAGGCGCCATCTTGACATGTTGAGGCTGGGAACTAAAACTATCTTTCTTACTACCTATCTCTAAACCCTCCTCAGCATAACCGACCCAAAAGTTATCCGTCCTAAGACACGCCGGTGAGAAAACTTTGGACTATTTCCAAAAGCTCCTAAAAGAGCTAGCTTACACCTCAAGAAAACATTAAAAAAATGATCGGCTTACGGCCCAAGAAAACACTTATAAATCTAGTAGAAGTTCAGCCACGTCCTCATCTTGTTCATCAAAACCAGTTTGGACAAACCCGTAAGGGTACAATTGGAAGGTAGACCGATCTACAATGCATTTGTCAAAGACCAGACCGTATGTTTTGGTCCGTGGGATGACTTTCTGGCATTTGCTGACTGGATCTTGAGTGAAAAAGTGGGGGTTGACAACCTCTACGTTTCTTCATTGTTCTTCTAAAGGATCGGTAATCTCTTCCAACATGTTTTGCCGCATGATGTGGTAATTTAGCTGTTTTGAACCACGAACATTCAGCATGAAACCATGAACTTTGCAGCAGATCTTGCCATTTGGTGTCTGGTAGCCATAATTTTTAGGGCCTCCCAATACAAATTCGGTGATGTAATCCTCATCGTCTAACTCATTGGTCATGTCCCCCAGAAAGTCGCCGAGTGGGATTTCAGCCTCACCAGGATTCCAGCGGTAGATCACGGAATCCGTGTCGAAGTAGAGTGCTCACTTACCTAAAATCTCTAATGATTCGTACAGCTTTAGTCTGGCCAAGCAGGTGGTGAACGCTGTTACAAAAATATTGGTTTTTCCATTCTGTTGCTCTTTGTCTTGGTGGTGTGTATACACAACTTCTAACACATCTTGTGTGCAGATGCATATGGTAGAGAAGTTAATCATGTTGTTTACAAGAGTGAACAATTCGGCTGATGATGTGGTGGTAACTGTTCTTGGTTTGTTAAGACGTTCGCCAAACCTGCCCCAGAAGTAGTTGAGCATCAACTTGGCTGTGGCCTTTCTACTGCGATTTTTCCCAATGAGGGCCGATGAGAGAGCAATCCCTTCATGTTCTTTGTAATGTCATACATACTGTTGTTTTTGTAACTCAGTTTGAACCCACGCAGGATACTCTTGTTTAATCTTTAGCCACTGGTTTACATAGTTGGCAAAGAGACCCTTGCTATGTTGTGACCCTGGGAAGTGCCAGACTTCATGGATCTTCACCAGTGTGTAGCCCATCTCCACGGCTTTTGGCAGTTCCAGGGCGCACCATGTTCCACATAGCATTCTTTGTGTGGGGGAGTGGGAACACCAATAGCTATGTTCTAATAGAGATTTGCTCATCTGTTGTTCCACACAAGAACGACACAAAGGCAAGGCCAGCTTACCACCACACGATAAGGTAACGCAGGGTGGTACAGTTGGAAGGATGTCAACATTGGCAATCCCAAAGTGGTTTGAAATGTTTTGATCTTGGGGATGAGTGATAATCTTGGGGTGTCCTATACGATACTCTCCATATTTGTTCACCCACGGGTAAAGAGATGTGACATCCATGTACTTTGTTTGTTCTCCCCGGGTCTTCTCGTCTGCCTTGTAATACAATATGAGGCATTGGTTCAACCCCCAAAAAATGCGTTGCCAGGATTCAACAGGTGTACAAGGTTGAGGGTCGACAAGAACTGGAGACCA
This sequence comes from Platygyra sinensis, assembly GCA_019787425.1. Taxonomy (NCBI): domain Eukaryota; kingdom Metazoa; phylum Cnidaria; class Anthozoa; order Scleractinia; family Merulinidae; genus Platygyra; species Platygyra sinensis. The sequence goes on along the minus strand of JAHPZR010016591.1, from coordinate 36,332 downwards.
AGATCTGTCTTCACTTTCCAGTCCAAGTCACATTCCCACTGCTCAATGACTGTATAACCCAGGTGCTTGAGGAGATTGATCCTCTTACAAGTGGCCTCATAGACTTGCTCTAGGGTCCAGGCTGGGTGGACCTTGCTAGTACTGTGACTGTTAAAACATTATTGATATCCCTGCCAGAGGTAGCCATGAAACTCTTAGATGGTGTGTGTAGAAGGGTCGTAGCTGTCCACATGTAGGGGCCCTGCCAGACTCCAGATGGCCTGTTCCCCACCATTTCCCGAGTGGTGAATGCGGTCAGCCGTAGACTTGCCAGTGGAGGAACAAACCCTCCGGAGTTAATGCTCACACCAGGCCAACCAGTTGTAGGCTTTGATCAACTGGCTATTCTGGGCACCATGCCAACCACAAGGGGGTTCCATGGCAATAGTGTTCTTATGCAGCAACATCTTCCGCCAGTAGCCGTTGCACGCCGAGGCAATCGTAACTCACTTTTCCACTGGATTGATTTCCTGTGGCGTTTGAACTCCTGTTGAAACGCTATACATCCGGCCTTCAATAGCTTTACGTCAGAAATGCAGTGCTCTTCCATCTCATTCCGTAAATTGAAGACATAATTTCTGGCTACTTGCTAGTGGTACCACTCTTCAAACTCGGCTTTTTTCTTTTGAGACATTCCATCAGGATCGTAATACTCTTTTGGCAGCATGGGTCTTTCATATTCTTGGTTTTGTGTGGTATTGAACGGATGAGGGGAGAAACCTTTTTTCAGTGCGGTGGGCACAAAAGTAGAAGGAAAAGCAGAAAGAGGAAACGGTAAGAAACAGAGGGAATCTTTGAAGACGAGATTGCCAGAAGTAAGAGACAAAACTTTCACACCTACCGTTGTTTAATCGGTCACTTCCTGATGGAACCAGTGAAGATATTGTTGGATAAACATGCTCTCATAAACCTGGAAATTATGAAAGAGTACTATTACTTTTTGCTTGTGTCCATCATTTGTGATTGTCAGACTGTCTAGGAACTCAAATAAGTCTTTCGTACAGTCTTCGTCATAGAAGACCACGGTTTCTTCACAATCTTCAGTTTCTGCACATACTATGATCAGTGTCTGTACACCCTCACTGTCTGTGACGGCTTCATAATCCATGTAGACAAACAGAGGTGGTGGCTTGGGTTTAGATGGCTCTACATGTCCTTGGTCTTCTTAGTTTTTTTCTTTTTCTTCTTGGGTTCGTCTTCCGCAGAATTGATGGGTTGAATATAGCATCGATAGCTGTTTATCAGGACTGTACATTCACAATTGTACCAGGTACCGATGCCACATTTATGGTGCATCAAGACATCAAGACATTGACCCTTTCTGACGGTACATGTCGGTGAGCAAATCATTGCACAGCATTGGAGACAATTTTTAGTGGTCTTGCCGATGGAATACCTGTCAGGATTCTTGAGGAGATGATGGGACATACAATGGTCTCCAAAGAAGTGACGGTTGCATACTTCACAGTGGTTAGCTGGTTTGGCAAATTAGTCAATTTTTCTAACATTTTGATGGTTGGGGCAGTCTAGCCGTTCACAAACATGGCATCTTCATTCTTCACATGGGTGGTTTTCGAGATTCTCATGGTCAAAAGCCTGGTTACAGTGATGACAAAAGTAAGACTTCAACAAAAAGCCTCTAAAACTCGTACAGCCATGATGGTGCTCGTCTACTTTGTTCAACTGTATGACGTGGGGTGCTGGTGGACCACAGAAGATGATGCAATGAGGTTTATCCACTGATAGCACTTTAATTTGGTACCCTGGTAACACCTTTTGGAATTGGTCTAGTTAGGCCAAACCACAAGGCCCTTCAGGGACTCCTGCATCTTGGTGCAATTCCTTGGACAGTTGAGTCTGTACGGGATACCCATGGCATACATGATACTCTCACCCTCCACTCTCACCTCTTTATGGCACCAGAATCGCATGGTAACAAGGGCTCGGGCACAGCACAGTTCGTCCTTGTTGTTAATTGTTACGATTGACTGTTTCTGGTCCAGTAATTTTTGTGCAGTTTCTGGACCAGGTCGGCATTTTTAACTGTTGCCACTACCTGGTCCTGGCATATTGATGAACTTCATTTCAACAGTGAAAGTGTTGTCTGCGGTAAACTCTTGGTTTGAGTTAAGTTTGGCGGCGAGGCTCTGTAAGTAGGTATCTAACCTATCACTGCCTTGTGCAAACTCTTGTACAGAAAATATGGCTGATTGGAAGGTGTGGGTGAGGGCGTCAGACTGCATCACAAAGTGGACCCTGGTGTTAGGTGTTGTACCTGTCTATTTGTCTTTATATGGTTCAACGTAGCGCCTCTGTCAATTCTACACCCAGATTGTCACAGGGAGTGGGTTCTCGCTGCTGATCTAACCTGGCCCTGAAAGTAACCCTGTTTACTACGTCACCCCACGTACGATGCTGTCCTGTAGGCGTCAGTTGAAACTCTAATAGAGGTTGTCTAGTCAAAATACCGCTATCATGTTCAAAGGCCTCTTCATGGGTACATTTCTGAGGGCTCCTATTAAAGCTGGCTGAAGCCTTAGAATGAGGTGGAGAAAGAGAGCAGCTCCTAGAAGAGCCAACTGAAGCCCCAGAACAAGGAAATAGACCCTATTGTTCAAAGGCCTCTTCGCGGGTACATTTAAGAGGGCTTCTAATAGAGCCGGTCAAAGCTCTAGAACGAGGAAGAGAAAGAGATCAGCTCACAATAGAGCCAGCCAAAGCCCTAGAACGAGGAAGAGAAAGAGATTGGCTCCTAATAGAGCCAGTATTTGCCAGGAAACAACCCCATCAGGTTTCACAAATACAATCAGACATCTGAAAACGAAACAGTGTTGCTCTTGACACTGCTCATGACTGTTTTAAAAATGAATCGGTCAAGTCACCCTCCTTATGTATCTTAAAACGAACTGACCAATCAGATATAAACATGGCATGGGTAAATTAATCAAATCAATTAATTAATTGAATCAATTTATGTCAATCAGTATTTTTTTCGACGTTAATAACCTATATTCTTTTTTCCAGTTGGAGTACAATTTCAATGGACAAACTGTTTTGTTTTTTTCTTTTAACAAAACACGAAAATATGAGTGCGTGAAAAAACAAATGCCTTGGTATGGAGAGGTCAAGACCAGTTGTCATCGCTCTTTCGTTGTCCATATACCCTCCTGAAGGAGTTGACTCAAGCTATACCCTTTACCCCGAGGGGTAAAGTTGGCCTCACACTTGGGCAGGGTAAATGTGAATCAGAGCATTTGTCTTAACCCACCCCTGACACCAGCGTTCTCCGAACGAACAAATAATTTCATTGTGTTTTAAGAAAAGTTGAATTTAACAAAGATTATAATGTTAACTTCCAAAATCTGAAAAAGAGACAAACAAGCGAAAAAGCAGGATGGAATAGATCGCTCCTAATTATATTCCTACTAAACGAACGACCGCCTGAAATAAAGTCCTATCTAAAAGAGCGAACAGATTTCAAGACTACACTGTATGCTCTCAGAAGAAAGACCGCTGAAATTAAAGTTTATTTTTAGAAACAAAACAGCTTGCAACTATGACTATCGAAGTTAATTTGAAAAAACCTTGCCAATCCAAGTATTTACTGCATGTGAAAAAGGCCGAACCCTAAATAATACTATTTACTGTTCAGTGCACTGACTCACCATATGCATGAATGGCAGGCCACTTTAGCCGTGGGCATTACATAGCAGTTCTCTCTACACATCAAAATAGTACCTCATTTTACCGTCCAGGGACTTAGAACAGGGATTTGATATTTTCAAAAAAAAATGTTGTAATAGTCCCTACCCCCGGGCAAAAATGAGAGGTCAAATACAACCGAAATTCCCCACCCTGGGAAATGATTTGTGGTCATGAGCACGAAAAGAAATTCAAATATTCCTATCCCCGGGACAGCAAGATAATTCAAATGCCCTACTCCCGGGCCAAAGCGATCAATCAAATCCCTGCTCTATGCCCTGCTTCACACACACACACCCCTCCCCCCTGCCTGCTTCACATTGATAGGTGCTTTAACTATTTAACAAACTGACATCAGTTTTTCATGTATCTCTCCTGTTATTGATCATGAATTTCATCATAACTTTGTCAAAGTAGCTGTGATTCCACAAGGCGATAGCTTAGTGGATCTGCATACTACTTTGACAATGTCATGATGAAATTCATTGTCTATAACAGAACAGATGCATGAAAAACAGACTTCCATTTGTTTTTACGATAACAAAATGTCAAATTGTTCGCTCTCGCTCGTTGATGCACCGGTTATTGACAATAAAAAAAAATAGCCAATGAGCACTCAAGAATTTGTGCTGTTATCATAAAAAGTACCATTAAAGATACACTACAATTTTTTCCTCACAGGATTGTTTGATGTTGAAACAGTTGCTGCTTTTATCTGTTAGCTTATTTAGCTCTCAGGATTTGGGGGAGCTATGAACATTGTTTTTGTAATAATCTTGTTAGAATCTGCCTGTAGGAACTTTGTGATTGTTAGAAATTTCTTCCTTTTTTGAATTTTAGATTTGTTATATAAGTAACTTTTAAAGCTAACTTGAAAAAACACAGGTACATATATATGTTGGTTGTTGCCATATTGAATTTTTTCAGGCCTGGTAATTAAAAAAGTTGGCTGCTGTGTCACCAGCATCATCTTTGCTATAATAATTAACAATTACATGCTTTGTGACAATATCCATAATTTGTTTTGCTTACCTTTACATGGTTAAGCCAGAAAATGTATCCTCTGCATCTCTTTGAGTTGGTCCACACCTTAAAAGAACTTCTCTAATTTGTTGTAGCTGAATCTGTGTGATTTCCAATAAGACCCATCTGGTGAATAGCAGACAAGGAGCTCTTCATTTGGCCTCGTCTCTCTTTGACTTAATCCATACCTCATTGTCTCGCTTTGAAAATTCACAGTTTACTCTCACAGCAACAAGACGAGAAAATTTTTCAGGTGCAAGATTAAAGGGGAAACTTCCATCATTCGCGTAAATTCCTAAGCCAATTTTGTAGACATTTTCTTTTCCATTAACTGAAATGCATTCACCAGCAGTACTTAAATCCATTGCATAGTCACCATTTTGAGGAGTGCATTTAAGATTTGCAGTTGGTGCATAACAACATATATATGTATTCCTGGGTATATATTTACAAGTGTACAAGCCAAAACCTGTATCTGCATTTCCAACACCAACGACACCACTTTTCCATACATATAAATGTGTCTCCCCACTTGTGACTGTCTGGTAATGACCGATTCCCTCGTTGGATGACCTGTAATGTGTTAATTAAGGTGCATAATTAGTATAGGTAATCACATGGTTTAGAGATCAATTTCAAATTAGTTTGCACATGTGAATTTTTCAAAAAGCTAAAATAGCGCAAGCCACTGTAGCGAGTGCAGTTTCACTTTTTTTAAAACTCACAAGTGAAAATAAAAATTTCAAATTGAATGAAGAAAAAAACCGTATGATTACTTATTAATAATATAAACATGAAAAATTTGCATGGAGGAAGTGCCCGAAGATCTTTCTTGAAGCCATTTTTCCGCATTTGAGGAAACTTTTTTCAAAGTTTCTGTACAAAATTTTTGTCATCGTTTTACTTGATATCATTGGCTTAGAAAATTTCCCAATGTCTTTCAGCAATTTACAATCCAGAATTATGATGTGTAATTTGCACTGGTGTTACACATTGTGCACCGGTGTCATACTTTTTGCACTGGTGTTACACTTGAACTGCACTGCTCTCAGACAATCAGAATCAAGAAATTTTTTCATGTACATGTATTTTATATATCAGTAAGAAGCCTTTTTGCATTCTCAGTGCATGTGGGAAACTTAAAATTTAAGAAGCTCTGAGTTGCGTATCTGTTCCAGACTTTTTTGGTCACAAATTGAACTATAAGCATTTGATCGTCATTTTCTGACTTGCTATTTGATTGGAGACAAACTTTTTATTACTTGTTGCAGCAGAACACCCTATGGTTAAGAAGATCATCCTCTTAGCTCAGTTACATACAGTTCATTTTGGCCATTCAGAATTTTTGACAGCTAAAAGAATTTTTACAGTATCTTCATGTTTTTCTAACTTTTGTTTGCTACTGAGTTTGCAAAAATTAGAGCAAAGAGATACCACAAGCCTTTTTCACGTTTAAATACTTGTTAGGTGTTGGTGAAGTGGTAGTATTTTGATTTTGAGTAGTGTTCAAATTTTTGATAGCCTGATTTGTCCTTGGAGATATATGAAGTATATTGAAATGAATGTGACAGACAACATTGGGTTGGAGTGATCATGAAGGTACATTGTATGAAGTTGTGAAGCAACATAAAACTTATACTTTCTCTGAAAATACATGTACAATAACAGTAACAAATTCTTTAAATGATCTCAAGTCTTGTGCATTAGCAAACCAGGTGATACTAACAATATCAATAGCAATAATATGAAAAATAATGTCCATCGTGTTTTTTTTAAACATTTTCATGACAGTAAATTGAGAGGATGCCTATTTTGTTACTTTTAAACTGGGTTGCATCTCTCCCATCAAGTTATACATATCTTCATGAATTTTGATTCCTCCTGCAAAATGTTGTCTGATATTCCTTAAACCTAGTTAAACCAACTGATCACCCAAGTTAATCACAAAAGGAGAACATTTTGTTTCATAGCATATTCATAATTTCATGTACTGGAAGGTACATGTATGGCCCAAAGCTACAATCATAGGTTCACTTATTGTACATGTACTTGCCTTGATATATCTATGAACATTCCACTGTATGGTTCTTTTCCTGGCAAAGCTTTGGTCAGGTTTTCATTGGCTTCAGATCTGGTTGTTTTTGTAGAGCATAACTTTTTGATTGCTTGTCTCTCGTGCCAAGGAAGAATTTTCTCTCTGTAGTAACTCTGAGTTGCATTCACAGTTGCTTCAGGAGTGAAGTGTTTCAGGATAACATCATCAGCAGGGTTGTTTTGGGCACCATAGATGAAACTTTGTGTTGACCCACACCAAAGAGGACCTACTTTTTTGGCCTTTGCAATTTCTTGTAGAGCTAGCAAGTTGTTGTCTTGGGAGAATTTGGTGAAAACATGGCAAAATCCAGTAAGTACAAGAAGTGCATTTAGGGAGATTAAGAATGGTTTGACATACTTGCTTCTGTGATTGAAAATGGGGACATAACTCTTCCACGTACTTCAGGTTTTTCACTGAGAAGCAGTTCTAGATAGTTAATATAATTTAAATATTTCCTCTTGCTCTGTTATTTGTGGTGATGAAAACCTGAACCAATATTCTTTCACTGGATTATAAGTGTCAACTGGTACATCAAAGTCGTCCTTTGGTAACTGTTCACAGAACTTGGCATTCCCTTTGAGTAAGAAAAGCTGCAGGAAAAAATGGAAACCACATAGGCTTAAATGGCCCATCCGCTTGATAAAAACATGACTTAGGTCGTTCGTCTTAAAAAAATGTACAGCTGATATTTCTGGTGCATCAATTCCATTTAAGCGTACATGCACAGCATCTTGAAGAGGATTGTCTTTACTTCGGTCAATGTTAGTTATAAGGCCATCCCCATCATTGGGGGTCACTGTACTATAACTGATTGGATTGGACAATGGGGGGTTTTCACTAGTGGTAACTGTAGAATCATAAGAACACCCCATCAAGTAAGACTTGTGTATATTATCGGGTACCCTGCATTCATAGTGGATCCTGTCAGCTAGACATGAAACTGCCAACCTGACTTCCCCATTAACAAAGTGCGACATTGGTTCGTTTACAAACTGCAGCAATGGAAAATGGCACACAGTCTGGAACAATAATATTTGATCTTGACGACTTGAAGATGATGTGCTAAGCTCTTCGACCCCATCGAGTATATCAAGGAAACTGGCGACTCTCGGCCTGCCATGCTGACGTTCTGTCTTCATTCTCTGTTGCATGCCTATGTTGACTAATGGGGTGTGACAGAAAGTTACCAATGGAAAATGACTGTTGGATGGCCAGTTGGAGTCTTGGATGAAGTGCATGATGCAATTTTGGCAAAACCTGTTCAATGACAAGAATTTTAATGGAACAGTTACACTATCAACAAGCTTTTGAATAGCCCTATTGTGATCTATTGATTGTCTATACAGACCTGGTCAAAGTAAGAATTGAATGTCAATCTGCAAATGTACCACTTTAAAGTACATCAAAGTGCATCAACCGGGTTTGAAGTTACTACAAATTCTTGAACTACTGTGCAGTTTGAAATAAGTTTCCCCTTCATTGAATCTGTGCCCCTTCTGTCCCTCTCAAATAAAGTAGGCATGACATGCTTGACTAGCCCAAGGTAATTAATTTTTGACACTAAATAAATGGTAGACATGATATGAACTCTTTGACAACAGTACTTAAGGGTAAGAATAAAGAATGAAATGAAACCAAATAATTATGAGAATTGAATGTGGATTTAAAAATTGTGCTGCCCATGAGTTTAAAATTCTACACTGACAAGAGCAGTGTTATAATGAGCCCATAATTTTATCAATAACAATAGTGCCCCCGGCTACCTCAGCAAAGCGCATAAGAGCTCATTTTAGCATATTGAGGAGGAACACTCCAAAACTACTATTAAGTTTAAGCATCACATAAATGACCAGCTCAAAACAAGGGCGAGCATGCACTGTTTACAAGGGTCTTTATAATTGGTCAGACGAGACAATAGGTAAACAACACAAACAATGCCCCTAGTCCTATCAGCAAAAGAGGTGCAGATTAACAAGACAACAACAACAACAACATCTTTATTTCTTGCATTAAATATACAAATATCACACCACCTGCAAATAGCAAGGCTAATCGAGGCAGGTGGTGTGTGGACGGCTTAAGATTTATTACGATAGTTGAAATGAAAAATAAAAAAAAAGAAAAAAAAGTACCATATTTGTAACGAGAACGAATCAAAATAGAGGTATACGACCCATAACCCATATATGATCGCTCTCGCGTAGCTTTGATAGCTCAGTCGGGAGAGCACTGCACTGGCACCGCAGAGGTCGTGGGTTCGAATCCCGCTCAGAGCCTGAAATTTTTTTCAGGTCTCTGTTCAAGTAGTGTTACGGCCGCACTTGCATTAATGACCGTTATCACTCAGTCGCTACTATGGGACAAATTACTTTCATCTTTACTGTACTTGGGCCAAGCCTAAACGTCCCCTTATAAAGGGCTAACCCATATACGACCGTTCTCATGTAGCTTTGATAGCTCAGTCGGGAGAGCACTGCACCGGCATCACAGAGGTCCTGGGTTCGAATCCCGCTCAGAGCCTGAAAGTTTCTCAGGTCTCTGTTCAAGTAGTGTTACGGCCGCACTTGCATTAATGACCGTTGTCAAAATAGAGGTTGTAAGGAGGTGCAGGCCACCCCCAAAACAAAACAAGTTTTGATAACAAATATTAAAGGTTATGTGACCTTTTTGGCAGTAATACTTGAGGGTTACACTGTAAAAATGGACTAAAAATGTGTCGTCAAGAGAGGAAATGAAGTGAAAAATTATGCCAATAATGAATTCGAGCTTCTGCGTTTACAAGAGCACTGTACTATGTATGTATTGAGACCATAATCTAGATAACAAATTTAGTGCCCATTGAAGAGGTATACTCTCGGAAAGCTACGGTAGGTTTGGTCATGTACATAAATAAGAACTGTCCATGCAACTCTATTATACACAAAAAATTGACTAAAGGGACTTCAAAACTTTTACTAAGAAGTGTCCTCTATAACTGTCATTTGTTCAATTAGGGCAATCCTTATGTGATGTGCGCTGGTGCTGAGTTGATCCACAACGACACTTTCTTCCACTGACAATTAACAGCTCCTCCCGATTGCCAATCATGTCATTTACCTCTGCAACTAACTGACCATCCTCTCCATCATCCTCAGAATCTCCTCCACAAGTGTGTCTAACAGCTTGCTGTTTCCCCTCTTTTTTCCTAGCTTCTTGATCTTCTGTCCTGGTTACTTTCATTTTTATCCGTTATTGCTTCCGTGCCTCTGTCTGTTGTTTTGCCAATTCATCTGCATGATCCTGCACACATTTGATAAGAGCTTCAGTGATGGCTGGAATGACCGGAAGGTTCAGCCTATCATACAGGTCAATGACCCAATAGTATTTATCTCCTCTGACTTTCAGGCACCATGTCATGTTGCCTTGACAAAGGCTAGCGTTTGGGGATGCCATGTAGTGCAGCCTGCATACATAAAGCAAAAGAATAAAAGAGAGAGAAAATCAATAAAGTATCAGTCACCATCACTAAAATCCCAGAGCTGTACAGTTATTAATTGTGACCTCTCATGCGAAAACACACACTAACGGCTTTCGGTTAAACGGGTGAAACGCAGGCTGTCAAACGGGTAAGAAACAGCTCATGAAGCCGTTTGAAACGGATGACACCGATCGGCTGAACGGCTGATAATATATTCCGAATGGATTGGCATGACGGCTGAACAGCTCGTGAAAATTTTCGAATGGATGATAATCATGGCTGAACGGCAAAAAAAAAAGTTGAACGGTAGCCCTGAACAGCTCAACGATTCGACTAAAATTTCGAACGGATGGTCATGCACGAGAGAAGGGTGTTAGTTTAGAAACGCCTATCATTTATTAATTTCCTATGTAACTTCCTACCGATTTATTATCAGTTATTATTCCAGCCAAGTACGTGATTTCTTAATCAAAGCTTTCATAGAATCTTGATTTCGCACGTATCCAATAGTTCTAGAAGTTTTGCCGCTAGGAAATAGTCTTTATTGTGGGCGCCACGTTTCTCACAACGCCCTAGTTTTTTCACGCATCATAGGCAATAAAAAACGAAGCGCAACTTAGTTTAATCAGAGATTGTTAGTGAAGTTACACCGCTACCGTGCTACGATCAGAGGATCCAAGTTTCCCCAAGCTACCGTTATTTCAAGTGTTTTTCACTGTCACTCTGCTACTCTTTGGCACGAGTCGTCAACCAAAGTACATAAGTTTTTTTTGCTAAGTTGCTTATTGTTAGTCTTTTCGTTATCACGAAAGGCTTCATTAAGTATTTAGGCTTTATTGCCGTGAAATTGCTTTCACGAGATCTAAGGCTTATGTCAAGTTACTTAGGCCAATTGTCACATGATTGCCAAATTGTGATTCTTTCATGCTATATTTAGCTGTTTTACAAGAGAGCCGTCGATATCTTTGTTTGTTACGACAAGAGTTGTTATTGCCTCAGTTTATTTTCAAGTATCAATTGTCACATCTGTTTCACGCCATGCTCTCGTTAGTCCTATTATGTTTGTTCTATTTTGTAAGATTTGTATTTTTATGTCTTATCTTAGGGTCGTATTCTTAACTATCGCTTTTCAGTTCGAACCTACTACTACTACTTATCCTACTGCTACTAATTGGTCCATCATATTTACAGGTTAACGCACTCGGCGAGTGAATTATCGGGATTTACCTGCGCGAGTTCACTAACAATGAACGAGAAATTTCAATGAACTTTATTTTAATGATTCGTATTGAATATTTAAATACCATAGGGTGATTTTATAAATTAAATTATTTTCGTTTCACATTTTATTAGTTCGTTGTAGGTCCACATCAGCCTTGTGGCTGCCTTTATGTAACCTGCATTACTAAATAAAATGATTGATTGATTGATTGATATGTGACTACTTCATCTACTTGTACCACTCATGATCTACTGGTTTTCGCTCTTTTGCCAAACGCTACTTATTGTGAACTAGATCTATGGACTTGATCTGTCATTAAATCAGTTTGAATCTATCAAGTGGAGTTCGAATATCTCGCACCGCACTACCCCTGTAGTTGTTTAGATTTGAGTAGGAAGCAACCTCTAGAATCTTGCAATTACAAAGGGATTGTCATGACTGCCTGTGAATGGAACTAGCGGCTAAACGGTAGAACGGCTTATGTTATAGCAATAATTATTTATAAATTATTTCAAATGGATTTGTTAATAACTGGCTCTGGCTCAAGTGCTTATCAAGTTCTTGAGTAAACACAGGGAGCCGCCGTCACCCAAAGCAAGCGAAAAACCTGAACACGAACCAACGTTTTGGTCTGAGAAAAAAAGAATTGAACGGGAACATCTTTGTCGAACTTTTCTTAAGTGATTTAGACGAGAAAATAACTTTGGCGAGCTACAAAAGAGAACGAAATAAAAACAAAGCAGCTCCGTTCGGAGCCGATAATTTATTCAAGTTGTTAACCTCGTGTCCTTCGTCACGTACAGGTTAAAAAAAGCTTACCTCTTGATAATTTTAGCCTTAGAAGCCAGTAACTGGTCATGAATTACTTTCTATATCCTTACAAATGTCCTGACTTCCATCTTTAAAAGAGCATTGTAGCAGACCGTTTTCATAGCGTCACGTCGCCAGAGAAAACTTCGAAATGTCACGCTTCTCGTGATTCTAGCCAATGAGCAGCAAACTGTCGCTTCATAGAACTAAGCTATAGTTCTACACTGTTCTTCGCAAAAACTCTAAAGCCTATTCAAAAATGAGGAGAGTTTTTGTTCACGAAAAAGAAATCATCAGATAGATGACTGAGTAGATTTTGGTCACATGCTAGGCAACGAGTTTTGCAAGTGACTCAAATTTCATTCGCTCCGTCAGACTTTTTTCAGTATAATTTACGTTGTAAAAGTAACTTTTTCTGGTCGGTTCTGAATTTCACGGTTGGTTCGAGATCAATGCTACATTAGGGAAAGAAAGTAACAAAGCAGTCGGCTAGAACAAGATTTCGCAAACTACCATTTCATGTCTTTGTTTCGCAGACGGCTGGCCATGTAGGGCTGTCTGCTTATGATCAAGGCGTTTGAATGAACAGTTCCAACTTATTAGTTTTCAACGTATGGATAATTTTTCTGAACGGTTGACCAAGTCGTTCAAAGAGATGCAAATTTTTCTGAACGGATGCCACAGGCATTCGAACAGATGAACAATTTTTCTGAACGGATGGCACAGGCCGTTCGAACGGATGGATGATTTTTGTGAATGGATGCAAATTTTTCTGAACGGGTGCACTAGTGGTTCGAACAGTTGGGCAATTTTTGTGAACGGATGACACAGCCGTTCAAACGGATTGACTTCCTTTTTGAACAGATCGCCCAAGCCGCCCAAGTGGTCCTTAGTTACTGTTGTCAATTTTTGTCTCCTTAGTCCTCTTGTTGCTTTTAGTTGTATTTAGCTATACCTAGTAGTTTATTAATTATTTTTGTTGACATGACCCACCTAGACTAGCTTATGCTACCCGCGGGCATGTTTAATGTTTAATTTTTAAATTTGAAAACAAAATAAAATGTATGTATGTTCGAACAGACGCAAATTTTAATTAAACGGATGAGAAACGGCTTGTGAATGGATTTCCGTTCGAAAACGAAAAGCCATTAGTGTACATTTTCGCGTAAGAGGTCACAATTAGTAACTCTTTAACTCTAACAATTTCAGAGAATACAATATGATTTGACTTGCACCATGATAGTATTATCACCAGAAGAAACCAAAACAGATTTTGTAAATAGATAAAGCCACATGCATTGTCAACAGCATTTCACTTTTAGTCCAGACTGAGTGGTAAAATACTGCCATGTTGATTTGTTAGATGTCGTTTGTGACTTTGTTAGCCCGATTCCAGCTACCCAGTTGTTCCTGTGGCAGTGTTTTCATGCGCTCCTTCTCTTCATTGCACATCTCATTGAGTATATTCTTCATGTTGGTATACCAGTTTTTATAACGTCATAATATCTGTTCTTAGATATACACGAAATTCCTAAGTACTGTCTCAATGTTCTATCAATTTGCAAATCCATGCCCAGACAAGAAAAAACCGACTGCTAATGCCAGACCAACCACAGGTTGTTTTGACCCCTCAACGAAAGCAGACCCTTGAAATGCCAGCGAGACATTTCTCACAGCCACTACACATAAAGAAAACATTCAGAGTTCCTCCTAGTCCTGCAGTCTCAATTTTGGATACCACAAGGATACCTATTTCCACTGTATATAAGATATAAGCAAGGGCAGATCCTGGATTTTGAAATGGGGGATGAATTTTTGTAATGTCAGAGAAATCAAATCTTTCAATATTTAAGGGATAAGAAAAAAAAGAAAGAAGGGGGCTCAGAAAAGGGGGGTGAAAATTCACCCATTTTACCACAGGCATCCCAAACTCACGATTCGAGGAATCGATCAAATATTACTGATTTATGTGCGCGTATCGAGTGAGACGTGACTGACTTAAGTGTGTGGTGTTGTGTTACACTTTGGGCCATTGAGAATTTGAGCGCTTGATCTACAAGGCATTGTATGGAATCTAAAATAACGAAGGATAAAATCACACAATGAAATAAAATGTTACTTTTTTGGAATGAAATAATTAAGTAAATGAACTCCGCTTGCCTAATTTCGGTTGTCCATTTGGCCTATTTCGTCGTTTTTGGGGGGTTTTCAGGTGTTTGTCATGGATTTCTATAGACAAAGTCAAGACTGGACACTGCTGTTTCGAAAGACCTGATCTGAGAGGCCATTTTCACGCCGAAATTTGAATCCGCAGCTGAATTTTTCCCTCCAATGCAAAGAACGATAGTCCATTGGTCCCCTTTTCCAGTTGGCTTGGAAAAATCTTCACTTTCCGCTCCAATTCAAAAGATTTTTGCTTCACTACTGGAGCTTTCAGCTTTCCAAAGGAGCTTGTTTCCATTGAACATACTACGGCACAGTTTGAAATCAACATTATTAGCGACCGCTCCTTCGTGACAAATGCAGGCATTTCATACCTTGCCAAGCCACGTTCGTGAAAATATTGAAATCTCTTGTATTCTTGTGATGCCAACAGTCTTCTAATAAATTGGCTATGAACTCGATTTAAATTGACAACATTAGTGTTGCTGGATTCTAAAATAGACTTTAAAGGCATATCATGTAAATAAGCCGATTTTCAATTTTTCATTAACTTTTCATTGTATGCTTGAACTTTGTCAGCGAATTCTAAAGCAGACCATGTCATGTAAAGATACCAAATTCTACTTTTTCATTCAAACTTTCCATTGTGTATGTTAACTTTGTTAGCGAATTCTAAAGACTATGTCATGTAAATATACTGATTTTTGACTTTCATTAAAATTTGTGCATGATTCAACTTGTCATGACTTGTCCACGCTTGCCCTCCAAGGCTGTGCTCTAACGGCGCCCGGTCGCCTCAGGCGACTAACATTTGGTCTCGGGCGACTGAAAAAGAAAAGCGGTCGCCCGTCCGGGCGCCTAGATTTCGGCTAGTGTGAAAACCCGAACCGAAACCAGCGAACGTATTGAATCGGAACGGAACAAAACAAAAAGAAACTTAATTGTGCTCCCACGCTCCCATTAGCCCGAAAAACAAAAGCGCTGAACTATATTAGAATACAACAACAAACAACAAAATTTTATTAAAATTAGAAATACAAGAAATTACATTAGTTTCGCCCCGCAAATAGCTTGTAAACTAATCGAGGCGGGGAGATCTGAAGACATTTTACAAATACAAGGATTGTCTGTAGATGGACTAAATAACAAAGAAAACACTACTATACAATACATTTAGGTTAAATATTAAGTTAGGTCGTGGGTCTTGTTTCGCTTCGGTGGTTTCTCTTCCGGTTTTTGTGCCTAGTGCTCGTAGAGCTCAAGGCACTATGTTATCGTGCATACGTGTGCGTCCGTAACACTTGCCGTTCGTGTAATATTTCATGAAGTGTCCCCCTTCACTTTTTGTGCGTAGTACACGTGGAGGCCTAGTGCTCATAGAGCTCAAAGCACCATGTTATCGTGTATACGTCTTTGTCCGTAACACGGGTTTTTGTGCCTAGTGCTCGTAGAGCTCAAGGCACCATGTTATCGTGCACACGTGTGTGTCCGTAACTCGGGTTTTTCTCATATTCTTTGGCCAACAACTCAAGACCACTGTCGAGCAATGTTTGTTTGATTTTCTTATCCCGAAAAGACATGACGTAGATGGCAACTTTTTGCTACGATCACTCCATGTGCTCACGTTGCGCGTTTCTTCAACGACGTTGGTAAGTTTCCTGTGTTTTAAGATTTAACTCAACTGCAACGGGGCATTTTCGCAGGAAAAAAATTCAAATCACAGCGCTGGTCAAAAAACCTTTTTTTAACTACAAACTCATTTCGGCAAATATGTAAGTTTATATTCGTTTGAAAGGTCGTTGAAATGACCTTTTTCGACCACAATAGTTTTTGCTTCTGAGTAAACAAAAATATCTGATTGCACCATCACGCCAAACGCTTCGCGATATATAACTTCTCCGTTAATTGGCTCCAAACATCGGCAAAAGTAAAATCTATTCCTTAACATTCCAGCTTCATCGTGTTAAAATTTCCGCGAAATCGAACAAAAACCAGCACTAATTAGAATTTTTTGTTACCCATCTGTCAACACTTGCAAGCAACCGAAAAACTATTACACAACCGGACGTTTTGGTCAACACCCAGAATTATAACCTAGAAGCTGAAAGTTGAATGGGAACATCTTTTTCGAACTATTCTTAAGTGATTTACACGAAAAAAATGATCTCGACGGGCTACAAGAGACACAAAAATGAAAACAGAAACAAGCTTATCTGATAAGCCGATAATTCAAAATTCCACCAAATAAACATTCCTCCACGCTGAGAAAGACATGATTATGAATTGTTACAGTTGATACTTATTTTACAATAAAGTTTCTTGTTGTTGTTGTTGTTGTATCATGTAGTCATTGCAGATGATACTAGTTTTCATATCGCTAGGCACATGCAGTCAAAGACTGCCTATTTTTTAATATAGTGCATGGCCCAGCTTTCTTGTCCATTGAACGACACAATAAAGCGAGCACCTGATTTTAACAAACATTTTCTAATTTTACTTGATAATTTGATGATAGTTACAGAACTAAAAAATATTCAGCACGACAACATCAAGAATTGCCAGCGCTCAAAGTTGTCACGTCTGTGTTATGTAATGTTGTTCCACATGATTTAGCACGAAAAATTATTTTGTCCTTACCGTAAGAAACTGCATGATTTTTGCACAAGCATGTGTTGAAGATCTAATTTTTCTATTGAAGTGGATGATGCTTATTTTTTTGTGTTTCAACAGTTTCCACATTGGAGTGCGTGATCAATAAAACGAAACTTTCCTTTAAGCAAATTTTTGTTTATTAAATTAGCTTCGTTCGTCGCATACAAGATGTTTATCAGCACCATATTTGGCAACTTGCTTGTAATTGTAATCATTCAATCAAAATTTGGTGAAGACGAAAGTTTAAAATAAGAACCCTTTTGTTCCAAAACCTATTTCAGTGGTCTTGAAAGAAATTTCTAACCGGTTTTAACACGTATGTGGTTAATTTATAACAGGATTTCATGATATCACAAGTTCGCTAAAAAGAGTACGTGACAGCTTAATTTAGTAACTCGCTTCGCCGCCCGTGTCCGGTGAAGTGAATATTGAACGAGAGAGATTTAAGATGAAACTGTTTGGCAATTATGCGGATTCCCTGGAACTGTTAATTATTAACTGATTAAACCATGAAATGGAATATTAATTAACTAATTAATTAATTATTAATTATTTAATCGATTTGGGCGACCAACCTGGAAGGCTGGGCGACCTACTTGTCATGGTTAGGCGCCCGAAGGGCGCCCTGAAAATTTTGCTAGAGCACAGCCTTGCCCTCCCTCTCTAATACACTCGCTTTATGTGGACCCCACCTGAATCATTATTTACTCACTATAAACAATAACTTGCGTGGGCTCCACGCATGGAATGAGACTCTTGGGGTGTTTTTGCAACCTTGCACCATGTTTTTATGCAAATTCACGAATATGGCAATCTGATTGGTCCATTCAAATTTTTAATGATATGTATCACGCTGTGATTGGGTACCCCCCGGTTATGCGTGCTAAACTACTCAGATGGACATTCTGCTTCTACTGTGATGGACTCAATTTTGACAATGTGACAGAAACATGAAACCTGGGTACCATAATCACAATCCTAAATGTCGACTTACAAGAAACTGTCTAATTCCTATCTAAAAACTTTGTATTGTAAAATTTGCTTTGATAATTTTCCAATGAAAAAGTCGGTAAAAGAAAATAAAATTATAAAATTTAAATGCCACCACACTGTTATGAAAACTGTAAGTTTAAAGGCAGATTTAATTGTACAACAGGCATACGATGATGGAAGTAATAGGCCTTTTGCAACAAACAATCACATGGTACAAAATCCGCCATGCTGGAGGGCAAGCTCATTATTATTCCCGCAGTGGAACATTAAAACAAAGGACAGTCACGCTTGACTAGTTGAGGTCTCTTTGTTTTTAAGTCCCAGTGCGGGAATACTAATGAGCTTGCCCTCCAGCATGGTGGATTTTGTACCATGTGATCGTTTGTTGCTAAAGGCCTATTCTGTGCAAAACTAACCTACCAATTGTTTATGACTATTGACAAGGCTCATAAAGTGTAGGAACTTAAAACTCGCGACAAACAAAAGTACACAATGTACATAGCTTGCACTAAGGCTAATCAATTGCAGCAGATGTTGTAATAATTGTACATGTAAGTTAAAATCCTTGTCTAAATACAGCCTTGTCTGCACAACTTTGACATGTTTATGGCTGTTCAGAAACTATATTTTTCTTTTTATGACAACTCGCAAAACATGTGGAAAAACTGTATTCATGACTAGAATTTAAAAAGTGTAACTACACTGTGCAGACACGACAGCAGCAAATGTTGTGCCCAAGAGAAAAAAATGGTCATTGTAAAAACTGCAAATACAGACACCAAAAGGAAAAAATACCATGTAGCATGAAAATTTTGAGGGAGTTTTATTTTGCAGATTAGCTATTTCTTGTGTTTTGTGTTAAAGTTTTACAGTTCAAGATGACTGAAAATTAATTTTCACAATTTTCTGTTCAAGCAGCAAGAGAGTAACAAGGATCAAGAGACAATCCATGAAATCTGCAAAAATTAAACGTGCAAAGTTTTCATGCATATACTGAAACTGATGTTTGCTTTTTCCTTATGTCATTGCACTTTTGGTTAATGGCTCGTCTGATGTCAGCCCAATGCTTGCTCAGGATCTTTTCTGAATATCTCTTGGCAATACATTCTTGGGAAAAGAAAAAAAAAACGGTTCCTAATTAATATGTCACTGGCCACCTGGGAACAACAACAAGCATGCATGGAAATGGTACATAATTTTCCAAAAGACAAAAGTGTTGCCCAAGCAAGGGTATCTTTAATGTCAGTCACAAACACTGTTGGGAAAAAAAGGTTCTAGACACTGAATCTGACATTGAGAAGTAAAGCCATGAATGAGTTATTGTTTCAAAATGACTTTTTCAAGCTTGTACCAACCATGGTTAAAACAAAACTGTTTAAAAGTACAGTCATATCATAGGTATACTATACTGTCCCATGCTTTGCATCTCTTAATGCATAGAGAAACCAAAGATCTAACAATGATAATCGTAACTACATTAAATTTAAGAGACAATGCAAATATACAATACAATAAAAGCCTTATTGATACTTACTTCTCATGATGGTAATCCTTTGAGGATCCAAAGCTGTCCTTGCGTACTTCTCATTTATTGGAGCAACCATCTATTGAAGAGACTCTTCTTTTGAAAAGAGTAGGCCAGCAAGTTTTGTGGCATAACGAGTTGGCTCTTTTGGAGGAGCCTTTAGAGCCAAAAGGTCAATCTCATTGAAAATCTTCAAGTATAGGACAATGTCAAAGTAAGCATATACATGAGTTGATTATTTATCACTTATATTGACGTTCCTGAATAAGAAGAAAAGAAAATCCCCTCCTGTTTATTTCCTTCATTTAGCAAAAGCACACACAATGGACCTTTTAAAGCTCACATGCAGTTTTTTTTTAACATGAAGACCAGCCTGTCTGTGGAATTAAAGTTATGGCTAAATTGTCACTAGCATCTCATTCCTACCATGCCCTCCAATTATCAAACATTATGTTATCCCTGGTGTAAATCTTTGAAAGATCTCAGAGGATCTTAACGAGGATCTTTGTGAGGATATTCATCAAGAACATTAAAGATCCTGGGCAAGATTTTTAATGATCCTCCAGGATCTTCAAGGATCTTTCAACTTTCTTGCCAGGATCTTCAAGGATCCTGAAAGATCTTGACAAGATCTTGACATGATCTTTTGCAAGATCCTCAACGATATTACCAAGATTCTGAAGGATCTTTAAGCATCTTTAAAGTTCCTGTTAAAATCCTTAAAGAACTTTCATCTGATAGATTTTTAGTTCTTGTGAAGATCTTTAAAGACTTTTGCAAGTTCTTTAAAGATCTTTACAAGAACCTAAAAGATCTTTCAAGATCTTAACAAGTTCTTGCAAAGATCTTGAAAGATATGTTGCAAGATCCTCAAAGATCTTACCATGGCCCTGAAGGATTTTTAAGGATCTTCAAAGTTCCTGTTGGGATTCTCTGAAGAGCTTTGATAGATTTTTAGTTCTTGTCAAGATCTTTAAAGACTTTCTAAGATCTTTAAAGATCTTTGCAAGATCCTCAAAGTATGGTGGCCCACTGTTCTCATAAGGAAAAACAGTCAAAATGTTATAACAAACTGAAAATTTTAGAAATAATGTCAAAATTAAATAAAAACAAAATATAATTTCTTATTGTTTTAAAAATAAATGGATAAATAAAACAGCTTGAAAAAAATAAAAAAACTTATGTATTAAAAAAATGTGAGAAAAACTTACATGAACATTGAATGTAAATAGAAAATATTATTTCAAATAGACATTGAAAACAACAGTAAATTCTCAAGCCCAAAAATCAAAATAAAGAAAGAATATGCTTGTGAAATAACTATGAGAACACTGGTCCACACACTGGCCCATTGTTCTCATAGTGTTTCAAAACTCAATTTAAGTTTCGTTCGACTTGCCCAGTGTTCTCTTAGCCCATGACGTTTCCGGGCAGCGGATAGGGCGCAGGAGTCTCAGTACATGAAGTACCTACCCTTTGCCCATGACGTTGTAGGCCAGCGGATAGATGTTTCCCGCGCGAAATAAGTCTAATAACGCTGTCCAATTAATCTGGCGAGTCGCATAAGAAATACAGATTGGCAAGAGGACGCTGAATTAAAACAAGATTTAAAGCGATACATACTTCAGAATTTGTCCAGGAGGGAAATTTGAGACTTTGTGTCCCGAGATTATGCCCAGTATGTTTGGAGCTTAGGAACTTTGAGCAGGAGATTGGCATATTTTGATATCAAGTACATTGAGTACAATACCGACCTGAAGGAGGTAGATGCAGCATTGCAGAGTGAACTACAAGGGCCAGGCCAGCTTCTGGGTTACCACTCTATGCGACGCAAGATACGGGAACAGCACCAAGTAGCAGTGCTACGAAATTTGGTCTACGATTTAATGACTAAATTAGATCCGGATGGTCTTGAATGGAGGGGAAGTGTGGGGAAAAGAAAGCACAAGGGAGGAGCTACCGGTACTTTCACGTCAATGGTAAGTGTCTTCTTTATAACAGCAGACAGCAGTGCTCATAATTTATGCTCTGAAATACTAATTTTCTTTTACCTTGAGGTAAAGCCACTTGATTATGCTTTACACATTGCACCTGTGAGATGTTACGTTGTTGATTTCTCTTCTGTATATCCATTGTTGTACTCACTGAATATGTTATAAGGAATCTTTATTGTAATGTACTACAGGGCCAAATCATACTCATTCTGGTGATAGTCACGATAAATTAATGGGATTCATGAATTGTAAATTCCCCTTGGCTGTATATGGACTCCAAGATGCATATAGTGGATATATACTGTACTTAAAGCTCTGGACCTCAAACTCAGACCCCAAAATTATTGAAAGGTGGTATTTGCAACACTTGTATGAGTCAAAAGGTGAGATATGTACACCGGTCAATGTTAATCTCAGTCTTCCTTCCCCCAACACTTTTTTCCCTCGTCCTAAACACACACACACCTTCCTCCCCAGCCTGACTTGTGAATTTTTCTGAGCACAATAATTTAACACAAATGGAAACGAGAGGTACTGTAATAAATAATATGAATAATAAATAACATGATAGTTATGATCTGACTTGCATTAAGCTCACAAAGGAAAAGAATAATGATAACCATAAAGGAAAAGAATAACAACTTTTCTTCATATAAATGTAACTCATTATGTTTGGCAACTAGGTTTACTGCATTATTACAAGCAAAGAGATCTACATCTTATGATAATAAGTGTCTCAGTGTTCTGAATCTACTTTTTTTCCCAAGTCATTAGTAATAATCTCAGGCTTGACAAGGGAACAGAGACTGGTTATATGGCCACCATTCACTCTTGAGGCAACAAGGAGATGCTGCTAGTAATGGAACTGATAAGGTTCATTATGGCTCGTCCACAAGTAATAAGGTATTACTGTGTGGTTTATTGTTAAGTTCTAGTTAATTCATACAAGTAAAGGATAGTTTCTGAGCAAGTCCTCCATTCTGTCTTAAACACAGATTGAAAGATGGTGGCGTGAGCTTCACAACCGATTGGAAAGGTTTTTCAAAAGGCAGTTAATGATGTTACTGGAGCGAGGACATTATGATCCTAACAATCAAACTGACAGGTACAGTCATTTTCTAACACCTTTTTCTTTCAAAGGATAGTGACTGTTGTTATTTATTGTTTATTTTGTAAGGTTGATTTCTGTAAGTCATCAGTTTTGTTGGTTGTTTTTATAGTTTGGTTTTTATCTTGTAGAAACCTGTTGGCCTTCATTTTTATACCTGTGATCCAGAAAGAAATGAATATATTCAGAGAAACAGTGTGGAATTCGCACAGAGTGAGACACCAAAGAGATGCCCAGATGCCTAAAGGAATACCAAGTCACCTTATTCATTTCCAGAACAGTATGGAGCAGAGGACTGTGGTACATAATATGATTACCTGTTTCACATATTATTATAGTATTTACTTACAGATGTCGCCTGGTTTGAACTACAGTATTGTATTATTGTAAGTCTCCTTCAGTACCCTGGGTGCTTTTGGCACATAAGATAGTGTGGAGATCTGAAAAACGAGACCTGGCTACACTTATGGGCTGAGACAGTTATGTACTAAAAAGGGGACAAATCCAAGACTAAAAGACTGAAGCAAAGTCATTGTCGAGTTTCTACCCCCAAGTGATTGCTTATTGTTTGACTATAATTTGTTTGATCAGTTGATATGTTTTCCTGCTATAATTATTAGGTTTTCCAGTGACAAATCAAGCACTAGATGAGGTCGCAGAAGTCTCTGGAGTAATGGCAGTTGGAGATGACTTCCTGCCATGTGATGTGAGAAGAGAATGTGAAAGAGTCATACCCAGTGTAGAGAATGTGGAGGCAATTGATGCTGCTGATACATATTTGTTTCTAAAGGCCAATTACCAGGAGCCATGATCACCATAACATCTGAATGTTAGAGAGAATCATTGTCTTCTTCATAGGGGACTACCTACTTCGCAATGTCAAAAGCTGGAAAATGAATCCATGGATCATTTCCAGTAAAAAACACCGTCCATCAGAGTGAAAATATGTAAAGCAAAAACATATAACTTTATTTCTATTTCATTGATTAGAAAAATTTTATAAAGTGATTTTGTGCAATTTGTTGAAATATTACAACTTTGTATCACCAAACTTTAAATTGAACAAGAAGAGTCCTACAACTTCCAAAACATTACAGCGCTGATTATATTACCGTGAACACCTAAAATATGTCTGGAATGTTTATTGTGTTGTAACCAATCACATGCGAGATCTTCACACCACAGAAACCACAGGCAACGAACCGTTTCCTTAATCGGCCACGGAACAAATTATTTTTGTTTTGTTTGAGATACAAACTGTCTTATTAGGAATTTAAAACACCACGATCAGTGCTGAGGACCGCATCCAGGTCATCGTTCGAGTTTAGAAAGAAAAAATTTAGAAGCCAACGCGACGCGACGGCGACCAGCTTTCCATGTAACGACATCACATGAAGATAATAAAAAATCAACAATCGTGATTAGCATAATCCTTGCCAATTTTTTTTGTAAAACAAGGGTTGATTTGTGTGGGCTAACAATTGAACCCTCGAACTACTGTGCCGGCAGAAGTTCCTTGATCGCAAGATCGCAAACTGGAAAGACCGCCGAACAAATTTGCGATCAGGCGTAACTAATTATTCCGATTTCGATCGTTACAAAAAGTTTGAAAATTCGCACGCCAAACCGTCGCGTGCGTCCGCCGGGACATCGACTTTGTAATTTATTTCAAAATCGCTCAAACCTGTATTTTTCGCTATTGTAGCACATACTGCAAACAAATGGGAAGGAAAAGTAATTGTTTACTTGCTTGTAAAAAGACTGAATGTTAAAACAAAACGAAAATAATTTGTTCCGTGGCCGTTAGGAAACCATTCGTTGCCTTGTGGTTTCCGTGGTGTGAAGATCTCACATGTGATTGGTTACAACACAATAAACATTCCAGACATATTTTAAGTGTTCACGGTAATATAATCAGCACTGTAACATGTCAAAATAGAAAATCCTATATTATCCAAAAATCCAACTCATAGCTCTGGACAATGCAACAAAAATAGATGTTAGTGCTTCATGAGAATACAAGTCAGTATTTTCAATGTAGTTTTGAAACCGGCATTTTAAATAATACTGACATGGCTTATGACCTATTTTTGTTCTATCTGCATCATGTATACAGCCAATACCTACTGTCACCCCGCTATAACAACACTGGAGAGGAGATGAAAACGTTTCTGAAACGTAGAAATTTTAAAAGAACAATAAAACTGACTAAAAAAATTAGCCAAGAAAATTAAACTCGACTTCAAAATACATGCTTTGAAGCAGGTTTTAACACTACATTCAACAACTTGGATTCACCAACCAGTAAACTAAAGAATATCATATATACTGTAAAAGTCATATTCTGTTTATGCTAAAGTCCAGCTCACTTGAGAATCTTCAAAGGCTGTTTTTGTCTTACATAGTTTAATGCATGTTTGTGCCCAACAATCCCAGAGTACACACAGATTAGTCCACACAGCAGTCACTTCAGATCCATCATGTCACAATATTCGTTGCACACATGGTCTGACTGAAAGGCTGCAATAGCAGGACTAGAGCAATTGCCACAACAAAAGTAGATTTCACGATGCTCTTTATCCATAATTTCTTCCGTTGCAATCTCTGGGTCATACAAGGTAAATTCAGATCCTTGAATATCAAGCAGCATGAGTTTGTGGTCTGTAACCACATAGCTATAGTGAACCAAAGTTTGTGCTTTCAAGAATAAATCCTTTAAATCCTGGGTGGCATCCTCTGGAACTGGAACACAATTTCCATTGTTCTTTACATACTTAGCAAAGGAACCAGGAACAAATTCTGCTACTGTAGCATGCTCACCATCAAACATTGTATAGTAACACCGATTATATTTGAAACACTCCCCAAATTTAGTGGGTGCATTTCTTTCAAATTTTTTGGCCAGGTGCCTTGCCACTGCGTGCATTTGCACCTGCTTCCTGCAATGGTTTTCCACAGTTGATTTCATTGTCTCACTTATAGAGTTTTTGGCTTTCTGGTTATAAGTCTTTAAAACCCATTTGTCCCCATGCACAGTGGTAGCATGAAAGGCATCTCGGAATGCACCAGATGAGAACTTCACACCCTCTACTTTACATTCAACGGTCATGACATTTTTCCAAGTGCCTGTTTCGATTTCAAAACGTTTAAAGTTTAGCACAGCCTTTTTAGTGAATATTGGTCGCACTAATTTTCCTGCACTTAGTAAAGTATCAATTGATACTGATGCAGGAAACTGGGTCTCAGGGATCTTTAGCCTTGGCCCAACAGGGATATCTGCACTCAACGCCTGCCTTTTATTGTCACAGCTTGATGGTAGTAAACTTCTTTCACTAATGATACTTCCTTCCCATGGCTGTTCTGAATTCTCTTCCTGGTCTTGAAGAACCACAAACCGCACCAGGTAAACCTAATAGTAATGGAAAAAGAAACAACAGACCATTTTACAGTTGTCTGCTCAGTTACATGGCCTCTAAATGGCAGTGAGGCTGGGGGTCAGTGACCTTCTTTTGATACAGACTTCACTGCTTTTGTTGTGTAAATCAAGTTGTTCTAATGCTAACTAGGTGCATTTTCATGACAAAAGCAGAGAGGTCTGTATCAAAACAAGGTCACCTCCAGCCTTGCTGCCATTCAAAGGCCAGGTCACCGAGCAGAGAACTGTAAAATGGTCCATTGGCTTACAAAAACATCCCATATTTTCAGTTTCTTAGGGCAAAGGGCAGCAGTCAATGTCAGTTGAGTTTAATGATATTTCTTTGTTTAATTAGTTATTACACATAAAATAACACAATTTAACCTCTTCATGTTCATAAATTATAAGTTGAAGGGAGAAAGGACAAAATAGAATGCAACATAAACATTAAAAAATAATCTATTAAGAAAGGCTGAAGGGGCGAAATTAACTACGACCCAAAGTTTACCTTATCCTTTCGATCAGGTGTCTGTGCAATGTTTGAGCATGATGGCCCTTTGTTCAACACCAAAATATCACAGGTGCTCACTGGCAAGTTGAAATGAGCTGCACATGCCTTCTTCAAGTTATTTAGACTCAAACCCTCGAATTGGAAGTCGACAAATTCCCTTGGCTGTACAGGCCGGTATGTTTGTTTTGAGTCCGGTTCTCATGCTAGTCTCTGGACAATGATTTCATTCGGAGCAGATCCTTTCTTTCGGGCACAAGACGTTGCATCAGCAGCTTTGACCCTTTTACTACTCATCTCCGCTTGAAGACGGTCCCATGTATCTTGCCTTCGCCTCATTGTTGTTTCTAAAAGATAGACTGCGCTGCTTTTGAATGTTGGAGAAAAAGTCACCGAGGCGCGCTCTTTTTGCGCGGGAAGCCTAAACGTCATGGGCAAAGGGTAGGTACTTCATGTACTGAGGCTCCTGGGCCCTATCCGCTGCCCGGAAACGTCGTAGGCTAAGAGAACACTGGGCCAGTCGAACAAAACTTAAATTGAGTTTTCAAACCCAATGAGAACGATGGGCCAGTGTGTGGACCAGTGTTCTCATAGTTATTTCACAAGCATATTCTTTCTTTATTTTGATTTTTGGGCTTGAGAATTTACTGTTGTTTTCAATGTCTATTTGAAATAATATTTTCTATTTACATTCAATGTTCATGTATGTTTTTCCCATTTATTTTAATCACATTTTTTTTAATACATAAAAGTTTTTTTTTCAAGCTGTTTTATTTATCCATTTATTTTTAAAACAGTAAGAAATTATATTTTGTTTTTATTTAAGTTTGACATTATTTCTAAAATTTTCAGTTTGTTATAACATTTTCACTGTTTTTCCTTATGAGAATAGTGGGCCACCATACTCAAAGATCTCTGCAGGTACTTTAACCCATTGACGCCTGTGCCACCCATAACCACCCGTGACGAACCTTGGCCTTTCTTCCACTTCTGACGTCATCATTTTTGACCAAAATTGGCATTATTTATACTCAACTTCTGGAGGAGGAAAAGATCTTTCCAATGATGCCTAGATGACTCTTTCTTAGAAGTTTTTTAACAGTAAGCAAGCCCAGTGAAAGGTCAATCCCTGCAGCGGAAAGAAACAAAAAGGAGAAAAAGGAATGGAAAAAAAAAACATCAAAAATCGAAAAGCCTAAAGACGTAGGCTACCTTCTCCTCCAAAGACTATGTCAAAATTTTGATTTCTGCGCATGCACGGGCCCAAAGTTCATAAAACGCGATTTTAGTGGCAAGAAGGGCTAGCTGTCATGCTACAAATGCATTTTCGACCCGATTAAAGCTAATTTGGCCGAGATCCAGCCTCGAAACCACCAAAATGTCCAAAAAATGCATTTTTGGCAAAAAGTTCCAGGAGTCAATGGGTTAAAGATCACTGAAGATCCTTAAGGATCCTTCAAGATCTTGGCAAGAACTTTAAAAATCCTGGCAAGAATTTTAAAGATCATTTAAAAATCTTGTCCAGGATCTTTGAGGATCTTTGAGGATCTTGATAATTAAAAGAACTTTATAAG
This sequence comes from Platygyra sinensis, assembly GCA_019787425.1. Classification (NCBI taxonomy): domain Eukaryota; kingdom Metazoa; phylum Cnidaria; class Anthozoa; order Scleractinia; family Merulinidae; genus Platygyra; species Platygyra sinensis. The sequence goes on along the minus strand of JAHPZR010016591.1, from coordinate 8,052 downwards.
ATCCACAGTAATAATTCAGCAAAGACCTTGCTAAGATCTTGAAATACTCTCAAAACTATTTGTGAAAATTGTTCTGTTCCGTTTACCAGATTCACAGACAGTTTTCCCATCACCAGATTTCAGGGGACTGGCCCTAACAGTCAGTGTTTTAACAGAGGATTCCCCCACATTGCAAACCAAAAAATGTTACTTGTAAAAGTGTACTTTATTTCTGTACTAATTCATTTTTGATGTTTCTCAGTATTGAGCCTAATATTATTGAAATTCTCTTCATATTATTTGAGGTGTTTTTCATCAAGAACAAATCTGTCATATTAATTAAGCTATACTAATTATCTATAATAGATTAATTTATTCTTATAATAAATAACTCCTTGTCAATTCATGTGTCAGTGCAATTGCATACTAAATATTAATTTGTACATTAATCACAACATGTTTACAATTTTCTGCCAAATTCTAAATACTTCTTGTCAGTTGATACAAGAATTGTTGTATGTGGCAATAACAATAAGTTTCCCATTGACACCACACAGGTTATGTAATAGGCCATTTCCGAGTTCCCTTGTGTTTCAAAGTGAGTCTAAGTGCAAAACCATTCTTATGAAAATGGTTTGATTTGCATGAAAATTAAAGTGCATGCAGAACTCATTTTCATATGAAAGGTTTCGTACTTAGACTCGTTTTGAAATAGAGGCACGAGAACTCCAAAATGGCCTATTGCACCACTACAATTGAATAATAATACATGAATCACATCAGTACAAATTCATTTTTAACTTAATAGCTTACTTTGCAGATCACAAACAGCAAGCAACTAACATTAACCAGTAGTGAAGAAACTGTTGAACTGGAACTTGAAAAAAAGTGTGATATCACCAAAATTAAATGACTAAATTAACCATTTCTACATCACTTTCATTGCTACCTTCAGAGCCAATTTAGAACCCTGACTTTGTATTTGCTGTTTAGGAAAAAAAGCCATGATCGTGACATAAATTCAAGGAAAGACAGTTTGAGTACCTGCAGTTACTGACTACTTAGTATTCCGAAGATATTACACTCTTGCAATGACATATAACAACTGTTTTTCATGTGATTTTTGCATTATTCCAGTGAATTAATTCAGTTTGTTTTTATATGATTATTAGAGAGTGTTAAAACCTTGATATTTGAAGTAAATACAAACAGTACGGAAAAAATAGGGCAGTATATAAAATGTCAATCCTTTTTAATACTTAAAAATCTTACTGTAAATTGTTTAAAAAATTCCTTTCAGAAATGATTGTCTGGGGAGAGAAAAGTGCTTGAAATAATTTGCAGGTTCAAGAAATTGTGATTCCACAATGACTAACAAAATAAAATAAAACCTGATTTATAAAGTAAGTTACCCAAAAAGAATATTACAAAACCCTATGCTGTCAAGAAAAGCCCTTATGAATTTGCATTTCTTTACTAAAACAGATTAATCCAAGATCACTTGCATTGATGATTGATGCACCATGATCCGAGTTATCTTGGATTAATCTGGTTAGTAAAGGAACAAAAAGTTCCATTGGATTTTAAAGAAATGCATCCTTAGATGTATTTGATAAGGCATGGTCATTGAGCAAGTAATATTTTAGTGGGGTTGGGCAACTGAATTGCTAAATGGTTTCTTCCCTGCTCTACCTAGTCTGACATTAACATGGATAAGGGGTTAGGTTCCCCGGTTCATTTCCTCTCCCTAGTGGTTAGCCCCCCATCCCTAGTGGTTAAGCCGCCCTCTGCAAAAATTAAGCCGCCCTCCATATTGGTTCAGTTCCCCTCTATAGTGGTTGAGTCGCCCTCCCTAGTGGTTTAGCTGCCCTCCCTAGTGGTTGCGCCGCCCTCCCTAGTGGTTAAGCCGCCCTCCAGGTTCATTTCCCCTCTCAATGTTTTCATGTTTTTTGGTGTTAGATCTGAGTGGTTTAGGGGGAATGACGTGCTTTTTGGCACAGTAAGAGTGTCTGTTGTCTAGTTTAGTGTGATTAAGTATCAGTCTGCGCTTTTAAATTTTGGCGTATTTATTGGTCTTTTTTGGTTGAAGTTCCCCTCCCACCCTTTTGATGATTTTTTGGCCTCAGATCTGAGAGGTTTCAATGGAATTGTGTAGTATACAGCTGTTTCGAGAAAGGTTGTCCAAAAGAAGCTTAAAAGCGTACACGACAATGCCGAAAAGCATTATGGTACACTGTCAGTTTTAGTCGACGAAAACATGACAGAACGCTATCGAAAACGTCAGCTAGAAATACATGCTCATGCTTTGTTACTGACATTGAGATAAAAGTGAGTTTCAAAATTCAGTCAAATGATCCAGACCATGAATTGGTAACAAAAGGTTAGGATTCACAGAGAAAGCATGATTCTGACGACTTTAACCGGACTTATTTTATGACATGCTTTGCAGAGAAAGTCAGAGAAATGTACCAAAAATCGTGGTGCACGTGCAGAGCCATCGCTAATGAACCCTTTGTGTTGGACGTGTTTTGGTAGCCTGATAGCAAGAGAGAGCTTCAACATGCATAAGCCTGTGTGTACTGCCACTTCATCTACGCTATATCCTGAGAATTCTTTCATCCAAATAGCTCGCTACCGTAGGTCTTCACTGGACGATCGTGGCATCTTCGACTCTGGGCGTTCACTACAAGTTGAATTTACTTTATTGAATATCTCCCATGCTACCTTTCGGCATTGTCGCGTACGTTCTTACCCTTCTTTTGGACAACCTTTCCCGAAACAGCTGTATGTAATTAGCCACTTGCTGAAATCGAGGACTATCATAAATTAAAGTTAGAATTTTTTTCCCTCCATGTTTGGAGCATTTATGTGGAGGTGCATGCCCTCGTGGATTTTTGTCTGTACATTTATTTTAGTCAAAATTTTCAGTGTCTAAAAGGCTTTCTTTCCCTTAATTTATAGCTAAAAGAACTATTTTCGCGATAAATTTAGTGAAAGGAAGCCTTTTAGACACTTTGAAAATTTTTACCAAAATGCCCATAAAAGTTGTGGACACAGAAAATTTTTTCCCATTTTTGTTAATTTGTGACATCTTGCAGGTGTTATATCTCAACGAATATTCTACCAACATCTAAGATACTGGCGGTGCTTGTGCTCCATTAACTGGGCTATTCAACCATATATTTGACTTTCCTTCAGCTATTAAATTGCGAGAGAAATTCAGGCTCAAAAATCCAAAAAAACCCAAATTTTTGAAAAAAACATGGCAAAAACAATTTTTTTTGGACTGAAACATTGACCTGTAAGCTAAAAAACGCAAACAAGCTACATAGCAGAGGTCTTCTGGACCTCATTGGTGAAACCCGTGGAAAAAACGGCTCATTGGGACACTTTTTAGCAATATTATTGTATTGACCTGAGATGACATCATTTTCAATGCTTACTACATGAAGTTGTTGTACAGAGAGCTTCAAAGTGGTAAGTACACGCTTTTTGAACTCCGTCTTTTTTGTTATTTGGCACCCTTAAAACACTGCGCAGAGGCAATCCAACTATCGGAAGAGTTGTCTAAGGTGCTCGGGCATCTGCCTTGAACATTTTCTTCCAGTAGAACACGATCGCGTCTGCGCAGGCTCTGGTCAAAGTTTAAGGGTGCTATCTTGACCATTTTGTTATTAGAGGACCTCGCCATTAGGGCTGGAGGACCTCTTATTGATGTTTTGATGTTACATTATGTTTGTTGATGTCGTGAGGAACCGTTTGGTGTTGATTTTGTTGAAATCGGTTCCTCCGTTAATTAGTTATGACGTCATTTGTGTCGAAACTTTAGACCTTAATAACTGTGCGAGGTTTTAACCATTTGGCCAGTTTATCATCAATCGAGTTTGGCCGTAACATGGGCCAGGTGCATGCCAAATTTGGTCGCAAACGATAAAATCCTAGCAGAGTTATTAACGGTTAAAGTTTTTTACAAAATGGCGGACACACTTCCTCGTTTCCATGCTCCCAGCGGTTTTTGACGTGAAAGTGAGGAAAAACTTTAAAGGCTTATAACTCAAAGAGGATTTAACCGTTTGACTTCAAACTTAGAACATAAATACAATGCAGCAAGGGTTATCTAGTGAGGTTGTTAGGTTTACTCAGCACTAAAATGTCTGTAAGTACGAGCGCTGTGTTTTGTCGAGACTTTACACCCTTACAAATTTTTGTCAATTTGACCATTTGGCGCGTGCATTGTGGAATAGATTACTATTCGTAAGGACTAAACACATACCGGTTTTTGAGTCAAACAAGTAAATCCTTGCAGAGTTATTAGCGTCTAAAGTATCGCACTTGTTCTAGGTTGCAATATGGAACGGAAAAAGTTCACGCCCGCGGAGGACAAGGCCATATTGCACTTTGCAGAGACCAAGGGGAGGAACTACAAGCAGATGGGCAATGCGTTATGGCAGCTGGCTGAGAGGCTGCAGTTGACTTGCCATTCTTGGCAGCCAATGAGGTCTAGATATATCCTGTCCTCTCAGCCAGCTGCCAAACGGCCTAAAAGAACCGGAAAGGCAACGGACAAGAATCAGAGGACTCCACTCTCACCACGACCAGACGAACAGCGACGACTACCTTTCACACCACTTTCGACAAGACGGACGACGACGACGACGACATCTACAACCACATGTACAACTACAAGACTGACAGCAACTTCGACTTCGACAAGACCTACAGCAACATCGACAGCAACAAGACCTACAGCAACATCGACATCAACCAGACCGACTGCAACGTGGACATGGACAACACAAGCAATGGGGACGCAGACTGAAGACGAACAACGAAGCTTTACGGACACACAAACACAAACCGACACCGACAGGACGAACATGAGGAACATGACGGAGGACGCAAGTACACAGACGACGACACCATGACTGACCCACAGACGATCCCATTCCATTTAGAGTCATTCGCACAGACTCACACACATTGATTACCATTTATTTCTTTTTAAATTTTCGTTGAAATTAGTTGCCACTGTGCATTGCGTTTAAGTTTAAGTTGAATTTAAGAAAGTTGTAAATAGAATTGTGAAATAGAAGAAACTAAATTGAGAGTTATGTATTGTAAATTTCGCTGTACGAAAAATTGTATATATTTTAACCTCTGTAAAAACGACCATGCAACTGTATTATTGTTGCTTCTCACTTAGACTCGGCGCTTTATGTCTCCCGTCAGGGATCAAACACGAGCTGGGGTAACCAACCCCAGGGGAGTGCCCCATGGGAACATCTAGTGTCTCAACAGTCTAAGAAACCTTTTTTGGGGGTGCAAAAGGGTGTTGAAGCGCAACTTGCGAACATGAAGTTTGCTAGGCTTTCCAGGCAGTTTGTAAGCCCTGGACTGTCTAATCGCCTCTCACACCCTTAGCCAGCTCCACCTCCTTGCGGTGCACCCTGGATAGCCTGGCCTTGCGGCTAAGGTTAACAGAGGGAGCTCTGGCACAAGGCTGGAGGGGCAAACTACCCTTCAATTGTTTTTTGTGCACTAGAAAACAAGTTTGTTCTTTATCTTGAATACTACTCTGAAAATTCAAGGGTAAATAAAATAAAGTTTTTTGAATGATTCATTTGAAACATATTACTCTGGTTTCCCAGTCCTCCCCTTGCCGTATCAAACGACAAGAGTACTACCCAGAGACTGAGCATGTTTGTGGGGCACGCCCCGGGGGTTTCTGGGTACCCCAGCTTGTGTTTTATCCCTGACAAACTGCTCAGTCCCTGGAGGGTATCATCCGGTAACCAGCCGGACTCATTGTGGCTGGGAACTATTTACAATGGCCTATTTACAATTGAAATATGAACAATTCTATATACAATTATGACCAAAAAAAGGAAAAGGCACGAGTTGGAAGCAGCGAAGACCAGCGAGGAATCGTGTGTACAACGATTGCCGATGATGGAATGTTCAAATGGTCTTCATAGCTCTTCCAGCCCGTGCCAAACATCAACTTAATTACAACGCAACGTGAAAACAAGCAGAAACAGAGCCCAGACGGACATTACACTTCCAAAGACACAATTTATTTCTTCAGCCTCTGATATTCGTTCTTGACCTTGTTGCGAATACGCTCGTAGGTGTTGCGGTGGAAGATCTCCCTAAGAACATTGCTTTTCTTGAACATGGCCTGGATTTCTTGATTTGTTGGGATTTTCGTCCAAAAGGTTAACGCCTCTTGGATGGCTTCCGTTTCTTCAGCTGTCCACTCGACCCTCCCAGACTCGATGGTTGAAGGTGGTTTCTCAGGGATGTCAGCAAAAAATTTTGCGGTCCGCTTTTCAGCTGGCTCTTCTGGAAGTTCGTACGGATCAACGATGGACCTGTTGTCAAATAGATATCTCACCCGGTCGAGGACCCGCTTGACATGAGGTTGGGAGTTTGTAAGTGCCCGCAAGACAATGTTGGTCCTCATCAGGGCCACCACTCGCTTTTTTCTTGGCTCCACTCCGCTCCTGATGTCATCTGCAAAGATTATGTCCACTTGCTTGCGCTGTGCGACAGAGAGGCAGGTCTTGTCGGAGGAGCCAGTTTTATCGGAGGGGGCAGAGCTGGGTTGAGGGAAAACAATGTCCTGTGGGGCAGCCATTTGATCGTCTTCATGGTGTTTCTTGGAGGGTTCGGGCAATGCTGCTTTGGCTGGCTGAGTGTGTTTTTCAATCAGCACTGAGGCCTCCGCCGCTTCTTTGGTAAGGCTCTCTCTCAGATACCACTCGTTAGCTGTTTTGTCTGAGTGGCACATCAGACGTCTAAGCAGCTGCTCGTCGATTTTCATTCCCAACCTCTTCTTTCTCTTTAACTCAGTCACGATCCACTTTCTAAAGTCCGTTGCTGAGATGGCCTTGTTCGGCCGGATTCCAGACTTCACCACGAAAGCTCGCACCCTTCGGCCTATTGTGCCCTTTTGAAAAGGGGCGCCGTCATTTTTCAGGAAAATTTTGGACTGTGGGGAAGTGTCGTTAGTCGCTAGTGGGCGAAGCTTTTCAATAAATACTTCCATCAGGTATTCTGTATCCGGGTTCATCGGAATCGGTGCCGGACCATCCTCCTCCCTCTTGTGTGATGACACTAGCATTACCTTTTTTCTTTTTCCGTCGTCCCAAAGGGCTTTGCGAAACATTTCTAGGCTTGCATTTTCTAAGGCTGCTGGTCGTGTTCCAACTGCTCTTGTGAGTGAAACAATGAGATAGTCCCTCGCGTCACAGTACTGTTTCATGGACAGGTCAGCACTGTTGTTCTGCTTCGGAGGCAGCTACTAATGCTGCCCTACCATCTACGGCAGGCTTTGACGTAAGGATGTCTTGGACTTCCTCGTTGGTTAGCAGGTGGCAGGACTCGTCTAAGTATCTGTCCCACTTTTGCGACTTCGTCTCTTTGGTAATACACCTTCGCCACTTTTTTAACGCATTGCACAAGTCGAACAGTTCGTTCTTGACCTCCATGTCTAACACCGGAAGGTGAGGCCTTTTGCCTTTCTTGGAAACGAACTCTAGAAAAACTTCAAAGCTAGTGAGATAGGATTTGAGGGTTCCCGGCTTTTTCTTTTGAAGGTTGGGTACCACCCAATCCACCCACACGCGATTACCTTCATCTTCTACTAAAAACTTGATGTCATCACCTTTGGGGTCTGTTTCCTCTATCAACCTCTTCACCTGGGAGGCATGCTGCAACCGATTGCGATCTTTTTTAAACCCGGCAGTTGGAGTAAATAAATAGTTATAAAAGGAACATAGCCACTTGTGACGATTTGTTTTGGGTTTTTTTACTTGGAAGAAGTCAGCAGACATCATATAGCAGGAGTCTTCTTGATCTGAATGGGCTTCTGATATCTCGGAAGGTTTGGATGGTGATGGACTAGCTACAGGATCACTTGATGTCGATGGACCTTCGCCAGCATCATATGGTGTCTCTGCTGGTTCAGGTGCGTAGGTCTTGGATGGTGTGGTTTGTTTCTTTCCTGCTGATGAAACGGAGGCTGATAAAGATCCTACTACGGCCTTCCCCTTCGGGGTTGGAGGCACTACA
>JAHPZR010016590.1:0-7500 GCA_019787425.1 Platygyra sinensis | reverse complement strand
TGATCTGGGAATACGATGATAATGATTTCAATAACATCTGTAGATTATAATAGCTATAACTCGAACGATAACATTTTAAAAACAAAACAGTTCGGAACAACTCGTTTTCCTGTAGTTCTTAAATCCCACTTGTCTGGCAAAATTGAATAACAACTATTTGGGCTAACGTAATTGAACGTCAAAAATTCAGTGTGTTTAGTGAGCTCAAGTCTCGATGATGATTTTATATGGCGTGAAGCAAATCTCTGAATGGTATGAAACGCGCTGTTATTTTGATATGCAGGCCTAATCCCATGATTATAGGGGTCGCACAGCCGCTTATATATCTTCTGAAATCTGTTCCTACGTATAGAAACAACTGTTAAAACGAAATGCTCCCATTTGCTATGGAGATTTCACTTCTATAAAGCAAATTTAAAATTTCTTGCTAAGGGTGTCTCCCGTTATTTTGCATTAAATAATTCTTCTTCTTTATAAAAATTTTATCCATAGCCACTTTTCTATTCGCAATCAGATTCCACACCAGATTCCACCCTATCCCATTCGCCATTTGCAGGGTTCCGTAGGTACCCGGTTCCCGTTTTACAGACACTCCTTTTAGTTCTTGTATTGATATTGCGTGAATACAGGGATTTTTGGCAACGTTTGAATACGTAAACAACAACAACAACAAAAAACACCTCAACGGTGTTGCGAATCTGGGACCCGTTTCTCGAAGCTCCCGGTAATTACCGGGCCCGTTAAGCTGTTTTGTTTTCAATTCTAGAGGGAGTTTCAAAACGTTTGAAAATTGTACAGTAAAGGTATCAGCCAAAGAAACAAAATGAACTTCATCAGAGGTCAGAATACGCCCCACTTTTCTTGAGACTTTGATTTCAAAATCTGATTCCGGGCTCGGTAAGTTACCGGGTCTTTCGAGAAACGGGCCCCAGGTACTAGTTTTATTATTGCCACGGTTATTCATTATTTCGTGACGTAGCATATCGGCGTTTGTGTACATTCACAATTCTCAGGGACAGGGACCGCGCAGGGGGTGCGGCTGGGGGTTAGCCCCCCCCCCCCTCCCCCACCTCCGCCCCACTTTTTTGCCTTATTAAATTATTTATTGCATACAAATAACCTATCCAAAACATAACAAAAGACAAAGATGCCCGCTGTTAGTGGACAACGAGTTGCCAATCTTACAAAACAGGTCCTGCAGATGATGCAGAATAACGAGTGCTTCAAATCATTATTTGACACAGTTGTAACCACGAGTAAAAAGCATCCTTCCATCTCGGAGCCAGCCTTACCTAGGCAAAAACGGGCACCTAGAAGGTTTGAAATTGGAACAGGGCCCCATCGTATCCAACAACACCACAGGAATGTTACAGACGCACATACTTTGAGGCGATTGACCTAATGGTCAACGCATTTGATAACCGTTTTAACCAAGCAAGTTTCGACGTGTATGCAAAGATAGAGTCTCTCTCTTTAGTTAAGTGCCTTAAAGTGCCCCTGTGACCAAAAATAAATTATTTTTTTCTTTGGATTTCAAAACTATGTTAACTAAACACTAAGTGACCCAAGTTTTAATCCTTGATTTAAAAAAGGCACCTGTTTATTTTAACTGGAACTTTCCTATTTAATGATCCGCCATTACTAAATTTAAGTTCTTGAGAGAGCTGGATCGAGGAGAAGATGACGTCAAAGGCTCACTAGTTTAAGAATGCAATGCGTGTGTACGCTGCAGAATTAATATGCAGCACGGGAGTTTTGGGCTTTCACACTTTTAAACTCGCACTTTGCATACATAATAAGCTGTGTTCACACGCTGAAATTTTAAGCTGGTGAGCCTTTGACGTCACTTTTCCCGGATCCAACCCTCTGAGATCAAATCGGTCAGGTTTGAACGTGAGTAATGGCGGATCGTAAAATCCAAAACTTATACTCAAAGTAAACAGCCTTTGGATAAAAATGAAAGGTCAGAATTTTGCCAGTCAAGTGTTAAGCAGACACACTTTCAGAATCTCAAGGAAAAAAGGAAGTGATTTTTTTGATCACAGGGGCACTTTAATTGCTAGGATTATTCGACGGAGTTGCATTTTCTTGGAACAGATTACGGAGAGGACGTTGATGTTAGAACATTATTGAATTTTTAACTGGAAATCTCTAAGGTGTTGATGAAGAGCGGAGAATCTACCTGTTTATATGACATGTTAGCTAGGATCAAGTAGCTTTCTGAATCCGAAAAGTGTATTATAAATGAAATCATAACCATATGCAAACTTCTTCTTGTAAATCCAGCAACCAGTGCAGCAGGCGAGAGATCCTTTTCTTCTGCTCGGAGACTGAAAACGTGGCTACGCTCGACGATGACACAACAAGATTTAGCAATCTGACAATACTTAATACCCACAAACAGAGAACAGACAAACTTTGTCTTATAGATGTTGCCAATGAGTTTGCAGCTCTTTATGAAAATCGAAAAAGCAACTTTGGCACCCTCAAAGAATCGGACTTGAAATGCCCGGGTGACACTCATCCGTTGCGTCTGTTGGGTTTAGCTTAGAAGTTAGTCTATTCATTGAAATTTGGTCAAACGTGAAGGGCAGTTTGTTAATTACTCGTTGTTTTATAAAAATTGAAAATTAACTTCACTTTTGGCGGTTTTAGATCCATTTCGAGCCATTGAAGGCTCACGATTTCTGCATTACTTCAAATGGCGTTGTGTAGCAATAGATGTTACAGTTAATCATTTCACAAAGTACAATTTCGCAAAGTACCATTTCGCAAAGCACCATTTCGCAAAGTACTGTTTCGCAAAGTACTGTTTCGCAAAGTACCATGTCGCAAAGTACCGTTTCGCAAAGTACCATTTCGCAAAGTACCGTTTCGCAAAGTACCGTTTCGCAAAGTACCATTTCGCAAAGTACTGTTTCGCAAAGTACCATTTCGCAAACTACCGTTTCGCAAAGTACCATTTCGTTTCGTTTCGTTTCGTTTCGCAAAGTACCGTAAGCCACCGTGGTGTATGTCAAATTACGGCTTCATTTTTTGAAAAAAATGAACTAAAAAATCTTTGCTTACAATACATACGTAACGCCATTCATATTTCGGGATTTCGGAAGTTTTATATAATACTTGAATGGCTTATTAGAAGTAGCGTTGAAAGAACCGTTCAGTACTGCAGTCTCAAGTAAAAACCTGTAAAAAGATTGTTTCACCACGACAATCGAAATTTCTCCTTAGTAGTAGCTTTTAACCACTATTTATTATAAGATACTTCCCTGCTCTAAGTTTATGTTTATTCAAGCTTAATTTATTTTGCACGGAAGGTCTTTGGGAGCCACCGACTCGAAATGGGTTCCCACAACTAGCCGCTTGAAATATTGACTCGGCGAGAAAATGATCTGTATAAGGTTTTGGACCAAAATTTTGGATTGTAATAAGCCTAAATGAAATAATGCTTATAATTTACGGATTGCAGAAATAATCGAGGAAAGTGACCGCTGTTTTGAGTAGCTCTTCCTTGAAAGCACTCCAGAGAAAAAGTAAAAAGTGTTGGATGATGGTAAGCTTGCAATAAAGGAGAGTAAAGACAGGTTAGTTTGAGAGAAACAGGCACTCTGCTAATTTCCTTTACTGTTTTGAACCCCAACAAAGCATTAGCTATTATTGAATGAGGTTGAGTAAGATATGGAGAATTCTCCCGATAAAGAAGGGTGCTATCCACCGAGACCGAAGGCCGAGTTGGATTACCCCCTTCGAGATCTGCAGAATTCTTCACATCCCATGAAAGCTCTATCCAATAATTGCTTTATTATTTATTCAAAATATTTCAAACTCTTAAAGGAGAAAATGAGCTCTTTGTTTTTCCGCTCACCAAAAACAACACAACCTCATCCACAGGTTTCTTGGTCAACGGATCAATAATCTGCAGCGGGCTGCACTTTTGACAGTCAGTCAGTCAGTCAGTCAGTCAGTCAGTCAGTCAGTCAGCCAATAAGTGTGTAAGTAAAGTAACTATTCACCTCAGTGTCGGTAACTAGCGTTGAATGTTTACCTCGCCGCATCACGGCTCGGTAAATATCCATCGCTAGCCACCTCCACTTCGGTAAATAGTTCTTTATTATGCGTGTGGTTTTAACCAAACAGAAACGAGGAAATCTTTTGAGTGAATAATAACCGCATATGTCACATTTTTCAACTATGTAAGTAAAAACGGGCAACGCTTTTAATTTTTGACTTTTAGGTCCAAAGCAAGGCATGTAAAGTGCTTTTTGTATAACGACTCTGAAGAAGATAGTGACCCACCTCCCGGGTAGGTGTATTTTCTTTCTTATTTCACTGATTTTATTTAATTATTTATTGCGTTCATTTAATTGTGTTGTTTGGCTTAAATTGAGGGCACACTAAAGAAGTTATCAGTACCGTAAAACTCCAGCCCCAGTTGTTATCCAGTGGATAAGTGTTGACAAAACAAACCACGCTATCCACTGGATAGTGATTTATCCGCTGGATAGCGTTATCCACCTTTCGAACAGCCAGGGCCTGAAATTTTAAAACGTTTTTCTAGGGCCCTGAAAAATTCCTTCGAAATACCTCTTCCACCTAACCCTGGTATTTTGCACAGTCATTGCGCAGTTAAAACGTGAACGACAATACTATCATAGCCATTTCCACTAACACTCTTGTGCAAGTAACTGACTGGTGAAAATAACCTAGTTGCTGGCAAGGCCTAGTCGTTTGAAGCTTTTACAGCGCAGCATATCTAACTTCCAGGTCCTGGCAATTTTATATAATTTTCTTCCTTAGAAACCTGTCGTAGCATTCCCATCATCTCTGACTAGTACGGGAAGAGTAATAAAGAGTCACCGAAAAAAATTGATTTAAAAATCTTTCACTTTATCAACCCAAAAATATAGCTTCCCCAGTATTTACCTGTGTGCATCCAGTAAAGAGATGACAAAAGTAGCCAAGAATTAAATCCATTTCTATTATATTAGTTTACACTAATTAACATATAGTATATCACCATTTGTCAAGAGTGGCATTTGTACTAATTACACCAATTAAATTATATCTTTTTCGACATTTTGACATACAGCTTCTTTTGATCAATAAATTTTAAATATTTTAATATTTTTGTTTACTTATTTAATTGCCATACCTTTGGAATCAAATAAGCTGTTCTTCGTACAGTTCAGTGACCATAAAGTCGAAGTACTTCCTACGCACTTTGCGTTTTTACAAACTAATTCAAAATTTTAGAAGACAAGTGATCATGGTTGATCATGGCTAGAGCGGGTATTAGTGGGATGTCGGCGATGCAACTCACACGCACCACCAAGTGCCCAAGGCACAGACACTTGCTTGGAAGATTCTGGCGAGCGCCAAAGTCATGCCAATACCCTAGGTATACTGGAAAAGTTACAAGTTTGGCGGGGAAAACAGTCATAATATTCAAAATGGCCGATGAAATATGTTTTCTTTTGGTAAAACTATTACTTTTGTCTGATCGCGTAAGTGTAAGATCTTTTTCTAATAGTAAGATTACATAGATATATTTTGTTGTTCCTTTCGCTACGGTTTCGCGCAATTACGTATTTCCAAAAGCGAATTTCGTTGTAAATTATCAGTTTTGGCTTCTTGATGATATTTCATGTACTGGTCAATTCAAAACTTCAATACTCACCCACGAGCATTTCACATTTGAATTTTCTGGCGGGGTAATCCCCATCACCCCTTTAAAATACTAACGAACATGATTTTTCCTTAAATTCTTCTTGCGTCTCGATCTCCGCGATCTCTGCCACGATTTTGATCCGCGTACCAAATGCTGAAGTTTTGCTCAAATCACCGGCACATTCACCAGTCCCATACAGTGTTGAATTTTCCACTGCGATTTTGGACAAGGTTATCGAATTCCCGCTCCCTTAGAAGCGTAATTTGCCAGGTTTGCCCGGTGAAGGTGTTGGTGTTTCTACTTAAGGTGGCTCCCTATAGTTTTTTGACCGCGCGCGAGCTGATTTCAAAAATCTCGCGATGGCGCGAGCTTTCATACTGTACGCAAAAGTCGCGCGCGGAATCACGCAGTAAAATGCCGACAAACATGGCGTCCAAATTTTTAACATTTGTTTACCGAAAATGTTGCGGGGATCGGCTCCGGTTTCAAAACATTTATCGACTGAATAGAAGACCCTACCTTTCCCTGCTTAATTTAAAAGAGAAATGTACGAGGTATGCAGGAGTTCCAACCAGTGAAGCTGATTTGTTCGATCGCCACGATCATCGAGCGGGGCAAAGCAAGGTAGTATATTACCACACATATTTGCAGTCCGTGGCGTTCTTTGTGGAGCTCACACAAAAGCCAAGATACGAGTCAGGATGTGACACCCCTACAAGTTTAGTCGTCTGCCGAGGCGCGAAGCACGAACTGACGCTTCGAAAATAGAAAATAACCAAACACAGCAAACAACAATCGAATTTTAGCAGCCGTCACTGCTCATTTAAAAGATTCTACATCCGATCCATAGGGTAACAATTCCTTGTCCTAAACTTTCATCTCCCGAAACGTGTCACAATATTGACAAAAGTAGCTTTAAGATGGGACATACGAGATTAACACGATTCTTCTCCCTCTCATACACGCCAATCGCCAGAGGGTCATTGATACGCATGCGCGCGTGGTCGTCTCGAAATTGTATGACGTCACAAACAAGCAAACGAAAAAACACGCGCTCATTTTTCTCGTGTTTCCTTCGGTGAAATTTTGTGAAAGTTTGTATACTTCATGATATAGATGCCTACTTCACAATATAATTTTTTGCCAAAATTTTATCTAAGGATTTCTTTTTTATAATCAAAAATATGAAATTGTACGATTTTTAAGAATTCTATAGATAAATTTTTCATTTTTTCAAATTAAAATATTGTCCAAAATCGTTTTCACAAGACTGCCGAGTTTCAAGATATTTTACCGAGGCTAACTCAAGGAAGCAAATAGATGGAAAATAGCAAAAAAATGGTTATATTTACGACTGTTTGTTGCCATGGCAACAGTCTGCAATATACTCATATGAACGAAAAAGAAATCCTGGGTGTGTGGCTAATCTTCACTGTGAATGCCAGGAGCTTAAACCCAAAGTTGAAATAAATAGTTCATTTTTAGTTCTTCATCCTTCTTCAGGTGTAGATACTGTTAAAACTATAGGGAGCCACCTTAATCGATACATTACTCAGCAGGAACTTTACGCCAGTGGTGGGTCCAGAGAGGGTCAAAGTGGCGGTTGGGCGGGTAAGGGAACGTTTTGTGAGACATCCGAAAGCAGTTTGCCTTAATAGTCCTTGTACTTTTTGAGCAATTGGGATGGGGAGGGTCATTAACAAGCGTTTGAATAATTTTTATTTTTAAGCAAGCGGAAGGTGTTCTGTGTATGATGTGCTCTGATACAGAAAATGACTTTTTGTAAACAATTTATTACACCACAAACGCAATTTCGGTCGAAATGATGAATC
>JAHPZR010016589.1:17500-25186 GCA_019787425.1 Platygyra sinensis | reverse complement strand
TAGTCTAGTCATTCTAAAGTTAGACCTTGAACTAATTGCAACAGAAAGTTCGTTTGCGCCAAACAACTATTTAAGTGACCCTAACCAACATATTAAAAGTCTACCAAAATCTACCCCGCAGAAAATCGTTCATTTACCGGAACATTTTCAACTAATTTGCATAATTTCAAAAGGGCTGCTTGTTTGTGTTTTTTGGAATGTTAAAAAAGCGCAGCTGAAAGTCAACTTCATGAAATAAGTTATTTAGTTGCTCTAACCAACATAACAAAAATTCAGAAAAATCTATCCAAGAGAAACGCTCTCATTCGCTAAGAACTATTATGAATAATTTAAAAATGGCGGCTTGTCTGCTTTTTGAAACAATTTATTGGGAATTCGTTGTGAATTCGATGTGAATTTAAAACAAAAATAGCAACTTGGGTAAGCGTAAATGCAAAACGTCCACAACACTAAAAAAGTTACTTAACTCTTTTTTTTTTTTTTTTTTTAAGGCAAAGCCTTAGCGGCAAAAAAGTCATCTTATCACAGTTGCACTAATAACATTGTACTAATAACTTGTACTATTTCTGTTCTTTAAATATAAAGTGGAACATCCTCCACATTTAACACAACTTCGTAAGTAGTAATTTCCTCAAAAACATTTGCAACTGAAGATATTTAAATTGGTACTACTAATAACATTGTATTATTTCAGTTCTTTACAGTGGAACTTCCTCCACTTAACACAACATGGAAAATAATAATTTCACATTTGCAACTGAATTAAGATAACTAAATTGTTACTGCTACTTTACTAAATTGCATTGTTTCTGTTCTCTATAGTGGCACTTAAAAGTCTTCACATTCTACACAACTTCGGAATAATAATCTCATTTACAAATTTGCAACTGAAGATAGCTAGATTGGTACTACTAAAAACATTGTACTAATTCTGTTCTTCACAGGGAAACAACCAACAAGGCGTGGTAGGTACTATGAACCTTGTGCTAGTCCAGCTCATTTAGGGGATCACCTTCCACATTTAACAAAACATCAGAAAGGTTGGTGCTTGAGTTGGTACAGTTAACACCTCGGCACTCACTACACGCAAATGAACAAGGAATTCCAAATTTCCTACAGCTGCACTTCCGACTATCGCATCCTTGTTGTCAGGAGCTGGAGGTTGATCAGTATTGCGCGCATGAAGCCGGTCTTGAATTCTTAACCATCCACAGTCCTCTGGATTTAAATTTTTCCCTCTTCCCATCCACTGTCGCACTTGAAGATAGACTCGGGCACTGTGGTATCGCGCGGCTGCAGAAGTAGGGGGAAGGCTCTGGACTTGCACTGTGGTGTTGCTGGAGGCTACCTTCTCGCAAAAACGCCTATAGCGCAGCACATCGAAACCTTCGTTAGGTCGACCTCCATACAAACAACACAAAGCTTTTTCACCAGCAGCAACAATTTCCTCCAAAGACGATTGCCTGATGAAGACATAGGCGGCCTCCTTAAATGCAGAATCACTCCTCAACTTGCGTAATGCGGCTCCTTTCCCAACACCATATAGCCTCGAGGTTGTATCAGAGCCAGAAACTGCATATACGAAGGGCAATAAAAGGCACAGTTGAGGGCCCATTACACTTTTTAGTCGATTAATGTGCCACACCTTGTGGTTCTTCTTTGCTGTCTGCTTCTTTTCCGATTTGAAGAAAAGACGCTGTGACTTCACATCCGCATGTAGACAAAGTAGTACTAACAGATCAGTGTCCTCTCCAACAACCGTTGTTGCGCTGTTTGCGGCCGAATCCACAGCTGTCTGCACAATAAGGATGTCGGCATCGCTTTCCGCGTGGAGGGTCTTTACGCCATGTTCCTGCAGTTCAGAACTAAGCATGCCGATAAACCTCCGCTAATTTTCACAGTTAGAAAGAAAGTGTTCTTTCTTTGTCTTAAGAGGCATACTTCCGACAAAATTTACTTTAGGACCTACCAAATCTTTACATTTACACACGTGCACGCATTTTGTTTTCCAATTACGCCTATTGTTTTTAGCTGTTTGCTGTAAAAATTTACGCATATATTTTGAATAAATCGCGCGGCAGCCATTTTGAATTAAGAAAAAGAATTCAATCATAAAACTGTAATTTCACCATTTTATCCTTCGAAACATTTGGTAGACTTTTGACATGTTATTTATAGGCATCAGTAGAATAACTTCCGGCAAAAATAAATTCTGTTGCAATTACTTCAAGGTTCGGTATTTTTTTCTCGTAGAATGACTAGACTATAAAACCAATAGCCCTTTTCACGGTTGATTTTTCTCATTTGCATTACAATGTAATCCAACGTGGATGCGAGGCGATTTCGGACTAAAACTACAAAATAGCCCGAAATTGCCTCACATACATGTTAGATTTTATTGTAATGCAAACAAGTAAAGCTAACCGTGAAAAGGGCTATTGAAAGGCTGACCGTACCGCTAAAAAGGATAAATGTAATGTCCAGTGTCTTTTAATTATTTTGTAAAGTATTACTACTATTATTTGTGGTGGCCCATTTGGTTGAGTATACAAAATTTTGAAGTTTGTCCCAATTTGTTTGTGATGCTGAATAGTGAGAAGTTAGATAATTTTTGAACTGAATATTGACGCATTTGAAGTAGCTATTCTCACTGTTATCCGGTAACTGATTACCCTTCGAAAATGACACAATATTAATCTGCGTGGATTAAAAACGAGCTTGCATGGGAAAACAGTGCTGTCTCAAACTAAAAGAAAATTGATGGCTAATTAAACATAAGCAAAATTGCTTTAAAACCTAGAAGTGACTGTATTTACCAGCAATTGTGTACAATATTCCCGTAGCGGACGTTCCACTTAAACATAATAATTTTGAAGAACTCTCATTATAACACTGGACATTTTTCTTCACCAGACAGGATATACCCACAACAACAATTATCAGTAAATGATTCAGAATTGATCTTTAACTTAATATATAGATTTAGGTCACCCTAAAAGCGGAACTCCTGTAGCCCGATTAGGCTAACCCAAGATAAGGTTAAATTTTGATTTCAATTTTGTAACTTTGCGGTGAAGTTTTCTGTATATTGTTTGACCTTCTCTTTTGACTTTAATAATCACAAGACGAAACACAAAAAAAAAGCTGTAAACAAAAAATATTGTAGAGAAGAAACAGTTATAATTTAGTTTACTTTTTAACCTGGATTATAGTTAACAAGGTTCCGAACAACCTGGCTCTGTTTTCAACAAGTTGACATGACATGAGCCCGCGATCCAATCAAAAAACCAGCCCTTGGTCAGCGGCCAACTTTAATAAAACATGTGACCTCGATGAGCTATAAAATTGAGCCCGCGATATGATCACGTCATACTGGTCAGCGGATAACTTGATTTGACAGGTGTCAACTGATCATAACATGATGTCATATATCAAAAAAAGTACACGGTAAACCAAGGCTACATGTCTCTGTCAACCTGGCTGTCAACCTATTATTTGGAGTATGGCCGCCATCTTCAGCGAGTCCACCACGGTAACCCGGTAACCGTCGTCGTCGTCGTGCTTACGCGCCCACGAGCAATACCGCTAGCCATGATCAACATGAGAAAATCAACTCTTGGGTTTCCTTTTCTTTCCTATATGAGTATGGGGCTCCGCTTTGTGGCCCTTCGGGCCGCCGGAGCTCAGCTGTTACCTTGCCAATAGGAAACTTTAATTCCTGTTGAGTAGGTTTTAGAAGCAGCTCAGTAAAAAGAAGTGTGAGAGCTGGATTAGAACAGAAAGCTGGAGAAAGATCGAGGAGAGAAGGAAACTGAAAAAGAAGATAGGAGATGCACGATCGGAGAGGTTGAAGAACAAAGACGAAGGATTACAGAGAAAAGGACAAGGAGTTGAAGAGGAGTCTCAGGAAGGACAAAAGAGACTGGATAAATGTTGTCGCACGAGAAGCAGAGGACGCTGCAAGTGAGGGCCAAATGAAAGGAGTATATGAAGCAACTAGGAGATTATGTAACGAAGGGCCAATAAAGTCGGGAATGGTTAAGAACAAGGAAGGAAAGCTATTGACTAAAGAACGCGAAGTTAAAGCGAGATGGCAAGAACACTCTACAGAAGTCCTGAACAGGCCAGTTCCTGAAGTCGCTACTGAGGTGGAGGAGACAGATGTGGTAAATAACGGAATTGACATAAGAGAGATAACATGGGGGGGGGGGGGGGGGGAGATCAAGGGCGCATTGGGGGACATGAAAAGTGGAAAGGCACCAGGTATTGACAGCATCACGGCAGACCTTCTGAGTGTTGACACTGACACCACAGTCCAGGTCCTGCATGAGTTATTCAACGAAATATCGGAGGAAGAAAGTGTTTCAGAGGACTGGCTCAGAGGGCTTATCATCAAGCTTCCCAAGAAAGGAGATCTGACGAGTTGTGAGAACTGGAGAGGTATAACCCTCATGTCTATTGTAGCCAAGGTGTTGGGAAGAGTCCTGATTAAGAGAATTGTTGCTGGAACAGATGCTGAGTTAACAGGAGAACAAGCTGGCTTTAGAAAGGGTAGGAAAACACAACTGAACAGATCTTTGTATTAAGGAATATAATTGAGCAGGTAGCTGAATGGAATTGCAGCCTCTACCTTTGTTTTTTAGACTACCAGAAGGCCTTCGATAGCATACACAGAGACACTCTCTGGAGTATCATGAGGTGCTATGGAATACCAACAAAGATCGTGAGATTGATGCAAGTCATGTACACTAACTGCACATGTGCCGTGGTGGATGGTGATGGAAGAACAGATTGGTTTGAGGTAAAGTCAGGTGTTAAGCAGGGATGCAACATGTCAGGGTTCCTGTTCCTTTTGGTGATTGACTGAGTGATGAGGAGGTCAGTCGAAGGTTCAAGGACAGGTATTAGGTGGAAGATGACAACCATGCTAGAAGACTTAGATTTTGCAGACGACTTGGCTCTCATCTCAAGTACATTTGCGCAGATTCAGATGACGATTGACGGCCTGAACAGAAATGGGAAGGGAACCGGCTTGAAAATTAGCACCAAGAAAACCAAAGTCATGAGGATCAACGTAAACAACAACGCAGTTGTAATAGATGGGCAGGAAGTAGAGGACGTTGACAGCTTTGACTATCTTAGAGCAAGAATAACCAAGCATGGAGGGGGCGAGGATGACATCAAGAACCGCCTAGGGAAAGCTACAGTGGCATTTAACAAACTATCCAAGATCTGGAGTGGAGAACTGAGCAAAAGTACCAAGATCAGGATCTTTGAGTCCGACGTCATAGCAGTGCTACTTTATGGATGTGAAACCTGGAGAATGACAAAGAGGGATGAAGCAAAACTGGACACATTTCTACACCAGTGTCAACGGAAGTTGCTAAAAATATACTGGCCGACGAAGGTGTCAAATGAGGAAGTCAAGCGACGCGCTAGAACTTGTACCATCAGCGAACAGATCAGGAGACGGAGGTGGCACTGAATAGGGCATGTGTTGTGTATGAACAACCAACAGAATCCTCGCATTGCCTTTACCTGAGCACCAGAAGGGAAGAGGACTAGAGGGCGGCCGAAGGTAACATTGAGAAGAATTATAGAAGGAGAAAGGCAGAAGATGGGTTTCGTTACCTGGAGTGAAGCTACTGCTGCAAGAGACTGAGCGGGTTGAAGGAGACAAGTCCACGGCCCTATTCTCCCAGAGGAGACAGGAAATAAGTCAGTAAGTCAAAGCGAATTTGATATTAGACTCTCTTGAAAGGGTTCTATTAAACGAGACGTGCAGTTGTTTCTCTATTTTTTGAAAAGAACTGCATAAAATATTTGCCCTTACCAACACATTACCGAGGAGACTTGACATTTGAGTTCTGCTGTGTTTTCAGAATTCGGACAGTTAAACGCGATGTAAACTCAAAGTCTTCTCAAAAAAGTCAAATAAATGTAACGCAAATTAAGGATAGGTGTTCCACTAAATGTGGTGTTTTTAAAATTGGCCACTTTTAAGTCATAGGAATCTATTTTCTCTAATATATTGCCACTATCTGCTATCTGCTTTCATTCATTCATAATGCAATGAAAATATTTTGAAAGAAAGAGTGGAACCAATTAACTCAAAAGTGAGTGCAAAACTTTCTCTTTATAAAAATTAAACTTAATCAGATTGACAATACGATGTTTTTAACAGCAACCATCCCAACACTGCGCCAAATGAATTGACTATTACAATGCAATTAAAAGAATCAACAAAGAAAGTTCGGAAAGTCATGAAGCCTTCCTTATCGAGACGAAACTAAGGTCTTTGTGATTGGTCTCAGTGCAAATGAAGAACGGTTCCTGCAAACTATACGATAGAACTTACATGTATATTGCCGATAGAAGAATTAAATGTAAACAATGTGTCAAAATACTCTGGATTTAAATAGAAGTTAGTTAAATATTTTTCTGTTTGTCACTCTTCAAATTGAATTTTCCGTGTAAGAACTCTGTACCTCATATGCACTACGCGATATCTGGGGAAACAATAATGTCAATATACTATGCTGTTGGTTAACCATTGGCTGAACTGTCTACGATCACGAAACGAACATCACAGTACTATCTTAACCTCCATTAAAAATAACATTAGCATTGAAATAATGAACTTTATTAAAACACGGTAAATGTTTAAAACATGGAGTTCTTTGGTTATGTATAAACTAATAAGAAAACAAAAGAAATCGAGAAGAGAATCCACCTGGACTACCAAGAGGCAGGTTGATCTTTTATTAATATTCTAAACGGACGTGGAACGTTAAAAACAAAAAATAAATATCCACAACATCCTGAAAATAAAAAAAAGGCACCAGTATTTCGTAAACAAAGTAGAATAGGTCTGCCAAAACACATATCAATGTTTTAGGACGTACCTTTATTGTTTTTTTGATATATTTCGTGCTCTGCCAGCAAGTTTTAGCTAGCTTAGTTTTGTTTTGCATTGATGTTTAACGTTACTTTAAATCAACTTTAGAATATTCCCAAAACAATTATTTCTTAAGATTTCTTACGAAAATTCAAAAATACCCGACTTGATAATACCCCAAAACACCCCAATAGTCACTTCAGGAGTTAATTAGCAAGTCGACACGCATTTCTTGCCTAATATTTGCTGATTTCTGACGTTGTTTCCTCCACCTTCCGCTAATGTAACAGTCGCCACACCACTTTTTAAACATCTTGTCATTCTATTAATTATTCGACAGACAATTAATGCATTCAACTTGGAATACGCTAATTTCGTTCCGACTTCCTTTCAGCTGCCTTAAAATTGAATACTTTAAAATTCTCACTTCGACTTACGTGCGAAGTCAGTTTTATGCATAGCTGTCTTCCTTTATGTCATGTCGGTTTTTCACGATAGTAATATACCTTTTACTGACGTTAAACTCTGAGGAGGGAAGGGTAGGGGAAGTATGACCCAGTGTGCAATGTAGAACTGTTAGCGATAACAATATCCGATCATGTGTTCGTTTTAACCGGCTTTTCTTCCTTTTCCCCGTGTTACTGTAGGGCGTAGTGGTTCGCTTGACCAGTTTATTTTCATTTTTTTGAAGTGACTTTCTGCGGGGCTCTTTTCTCTAGTCTCCCACTGGAATTAAACTTCAATTTTAAAATGAAGATAACTCTGGTAAATATAAAAATGTGCCAATT
>JAHPZR010016589.1:5000-12500 GCA_019787425.1 Platygyra sinensis | reverse complement strand
CCGCCTGAATCATAATCCTAATCATAATCATAATCGAAATCATAATCATAATGGTAATCATAATTGTAATAGTAATCTTAATCATAATCATAATCATAATCATAATCATAATCATAATCATAATCATAAGTCGTAATCGTAATCGTAATCGTAATCGTAATCGTAATCATAATCATAATAGCGGAGCTCCGGCGGCCCAAAGGGCCGCCAAGCGGAGCCCCATACCCATATAGGGAAATAAAAGAAACCCATGAATTGATTTTCTCATGTCATCGTGGCCAGCGGTAGTTCTCGTGGGCGCGTATGCACAACGACGACGACGGCGGTGGCGGTGGCATTGGTGGAGTCGTGCAACATGGTAGCCATACTCCAAATAAAAGGTTGACAGAGACATGCAGCCTTGCAGCAGTATACCGTGTACTTTTTTGATATACGACATCATGTTGTGATCAATTGACACCTGTCAAATTAAGTTATCCGCTGACCAGTATCACTTGACCATATCGTGGGCTCAAGGTTGTAGCTCATCGAGGTCACGTGTTTTATTAAAGTTGACCGCTGACCAAGTGCTGGTTTTCGATTGGATCGCGGGCTCATGTTTAGGTTTACTTGTTGAAACAGAGCCGTGTTTTTCGGAAGCCTGTTAACTCTAATCCAGGTTTAAAAGTAAACCCCATTTTAACTGTTTCTTCTCTATAAATGTTTCTTTTTGTGTGTATTAGTTTGGTGATTATTAAACTCAAAATAGAAAGCCAAACAAATCCCGACTGCAAAGTTACAAAACTCAAATCAAAATTAATTCAACCTTATCCTAAGTTAGCCTAATCGGGCTACAGGAGCTCCGCTTTTAGGGTGACCTAAATCTATATATTACAAATATATACATGAAAGCTCATATATTTGAACTGCGCAGAATGATATGAAGATATGATTGGTCATAGTAGTTATACACACAACTTAAACAGTTGTAAAATTAAAACCTGAAAAAAAATCAGGCTTAAACTGGATTCGAACCTATGAGCTCTGCAAAACTGCTGCAGTGCTCTACCAACTGAGCTATTAAGCCAGCTGGGAGCTGGCCTCTTTGTGAGCTCATAATGTAGCCATAGGAGGTGTAGAATATTTAACAATTATCCTGCGAAATCGCGCCGTAGGCCGAGTCGGCTAAAATCAGACGATATTCCGCGAGATTGAGCAGGATAATTGTTTTATTATTCAACAAATTGATAACAAAGTTGATTTCCAAGCTCGTAACATTTTTAAACCTTTCTGTCGACATTTTTTCACTTCACTTTTTCTTCCCACGTACGAAGCTACTTATATCGCCTGATATCTGTTACCTACGGATGACAGATATCGAGAGCATCATGACCATATTTGGATAGTGTTACAATTTGTTGAATAATAAAAATGAATATACGAAAGTTCATATATTTAAACTGTGGAGGATGATATGATTGATCATCGTAGTTATGCACACAACTTAAGCAGTTGTGAACTCACAAAGTGGAACTGACCCGTCACGTGACATTAACCCTGCTCACTCAAATTAATATGGCGGGCACTATGGACGATTATTACCTCTGTGGGGAAGATTTCGAAGTTATTTTGGATATCCTAGAAGGCGATGAAGACTTGAAGGAGCAATTTGAAAACTCCTAAGTGATGTAAGTACAAAATAATCCGTAAAATCTTTGCTTTTGTTTCGGCTGGAGCACAGTAAATTTATATTACTCGAGCTCATTCTAACATGTATCTAAAGGAAAAGTACCCAGACTATCAGCGATAATTTAGAAGTTAGATGACTCTTGACAGTCTTGGAAGGCCTTAACAAACTGACGTCCTCTTTCGTGCTGAGTTGTTTCTGTGGGCACCCCGTAGAACTATCTATAAGCAGGGGAAATGTAGTATCGTAGGCCTTAGGCCCAGTGCATGCTGGGGGCCACGCGGGCCCGGTAACCCTTGTCGTTGTAAATTATTAGCCAGAATGGCAGCCAAAGTCTATTAAACCAAACTGATTTACCCTTGTAGCATAAAAATCTACATCCACAAAGCCAATATATAATCGTTGAAACAGTGCAAACCTGATTGATCAACTGCTGAAAGTTGACATATTTCTGCCGTTTTTCCAGACGTGTGTGTTTCAACATCGTAGATGACGAAATTGTCTGGAGTATCCTGAAGGGGAGTATCAATCCCATTTCCCAGCCCATATTTTTTTCTAAATCTCACTTCCCAGTTCTCAAATCCCATTCCCAGAGCCAGAACTCAGAAAAGATCCCAGTGTTATACAAACCAGCTCTTTTTCTTTGAATCCACAAAAGTAGGGCTTATTAATACGACCCAACAAAGACCCAAAAATGCACGACGATTAACCTAGCCTGCGAACAGTCTCCCGGTTCGGTTGGGTTTAGGGCGAGATAGCCGAGATAGTCTAGGGCGAGCGGGACGAGCCGAGAGCGGTCTGGTGAGGAGGGAGTGCGCAGGGGAGCCTGTAGACATTCCATTGATGCCGCCGTTCCATGATACCAGCTCCTGGTATCAAGATCTGATTGGTTGAGTCGATGACTGTTGACAGCTCTGAGATAAATAATTGACAGATCTTGACAACTGCTTGTAAATTAGCATAATTCTTGCCGAGACCGTCAACAACGGCTTCCGTGTGCACTGCACAGTTCACTGACGACGAATTTGAAGCAGCTTTGAGCAATTCTTTGCAACATTTTCGTCATATCTCTTGTTTGAAACGTGAGTAGAAGCTATGCCTTGAAACTGTGGCGTAGAAGCGCGATGTTTTCGGAATTCTACAGACTGGTTTCAGGAAGAGCCTAATTTTTCAATTGCTACCGCGTCTATGATGGTAAACAGTGGTAAATAAGATAGACAGGCCAAACACGACTCCTACGGTTCGTGCCATTTGTTGATTTGCCGTTTATTTTTCGGTCTTTCGACCTTTTTGTCGCTTCACTCTTGTTCATGAAAGGCATTTCGTATTGTGTTATAAAGAGAAAACTAGAGCCGTTAGATCGTGCTATGCGGCAAATTTTAAGAAGTCATAGGTTTGCATGATTTCCGCTGTTATCTGCGTGTTGCTTCGTTGAGTTTGACACCTCTACAATTTGCCATGTGTTAGAGTATTGTTTTGGCTCATTTCTATTACAAGATTTGTTTTTTAAGTCTCCAAGTATTTGCTTTTAAGGGACAAAATATGACATTTACCGTGAACGCAGAGTTGCTTACTCGCATTCTATATTGAGACGCCGGGCCCGGCTATGATTAGAACTGTTTGCAAGTACAGTAGGTAGATTCTTATCACGGGTGTCATATTTGCCCTCCCACGTTTTCCTTCGTAGCTTTACTTCGAGAAAGCTATAGGCTTGTCTAGAGAAATTCTAATGTTCCTTGCAGCTATCTGATCGAGCTTATGTTCGTGGAGCTCGATGTATAGGTTTATTTCTCCTTTGATTGTTCTGGTGCCACAGGATTTAAATTTAACTCATTACGCGCAAGTCTGGTCGACTGTGTTGCGTGTTGTATATGCCATTGTTCGGCTTAGTTCTAATTGTAGACCTCTTAAAACTTGCCGCCCAGCACGATGTAACGGCTCTAGTTTTCTCATTTTCTCGTAGGAGTCGTGTTTGGCCTGTCTACTTTATTTACCATCAATTACGGTAGACTGTTTTAAAAAGCCGATTCATCAGCGCGGGGAAACCCATCAATTTTGACAGGGTTAATTACCTCCTTGACAGATATGTAACAGGCTAATCACCAAGGGGCGGAACGGTACATTGAAAACAATGTCTACAGGCTCCCCCGCGTCACACTCGCTTCGCTCGCGGAGTCACGACTCCCACTCGCTCGCCGAATTTTTTTTCCGACCTCGCTGGGAGCCTGTTCGCAGGCTACGATTAACCAAGCCTAAACACGATAGGATCCTTTTGGACTGTAAGAAAAACGCGCAAGTAGGGAACTTATGGTGATTAGCAGGCTACAAGTCCCTGCCACTTCACATTCCTGTCCGTGATTTCTGCCTGCGGGAAATCTGTTTTCCGACCTATGAAATGTTCTTATTGCACCCTCATTTGAATTAGCCGGCTCATTAATTACTTTCTCCGGCCTGGAGCTCTATACACCTTACAGTAAATCAAATTGACTACATGGTTTCAAGACCATTTCAGTTTTATATAAATTTCAGAGGCAGATTAAGTGCCGCCCAGTCCATGGTATTACCCATTTTACATTTCATTGTCAGACAGATTTACCCTGCATCTTAACCTACGCCCTCATTTCAGCTTGCTCGTTTATGGTTATCTCCTGATGCGAGGCATGGAAACTCTATCTCAAGCTAGTTAAAGGCCTGGGTCAGGAGTGTAAGGTAGAATTATTATTGGGCAGCTATATCTCTTGTTATATTTGTTTCACCAAGCTGAACTTTTCCCTGATTATAAAACTGGACGTCCTACGTTGCCTTGACATATTATTTTGACCACGTGACATGTCCTGTGATCATTTTGTTAAAACTTGGTAAATCGGCCAATTGGTAGCGAATTTCCATCCAATTTTCGATGCAAATTTAAATCATCTTCCTTGCTACGTTTTGAATGATCTTCCCTGATTTCGTTTTTTGAAGACATAATGATCAAAAGTCGATGGCAACACGAACAGCATAGTTCTTCCCTTCAAAGATCAGATAACCGCTAATGCAGTCCGTAGGCAATTACGTGATCTCAGCAGAAAGATTTACATCACTTTACAGCCAATTTTTTATGAGCAAAATATTGGAACAAGATCTTAAGCCAAAAGAAATTAAGCCGAGTATTGTAAATCGGTAATGCGTCGTTTATAAATTTGCATGTGATCTGTGTGATGCAGATTATGCCGGTTTTTCAGCCCGACACCTTCATCAAGGTGTTCACATTACATTACATTTCCCCATTACATTACATTTTCACATCAACGCATTGCCGAACGTAAGTATTCGTCTATCGGTAAACACCTTTTAGAAGCGCACGGTGACAAAAATCTTCTTAATGAGGGTCAATTTTGTGTTCTCAAGAAGTGCCACGGAAAATTTGACTGCCTCGTTTATGAAATGTTATTCATCCAAGAACTGAGGCCTAGCCTTAACAATCAGTGACTCCATCAGTGCTAAACTCTTCGTTTAGCTAGCAGCTTCTTTTTAATTAACTATTGTTTTTCCTGTATTTAACGAATATTTATACTGATTCTTTTCACTTGATAATGACGGTATTTTTAACCGTTTTTAAAGATTTTTGTTTTAATTTCTTAAATGTTTTTAAGAAAAGTTTTCTCGCAATTTCTTGTGGCTAAATGTTTTAAAAGGTCGCTTTTTTTTAAAAGTCGAATTTTGTTGAAAAACACAACCTTTCATCCTGTAAAATCTCTCCGTAAAAAAAGGGACTGTCATTCCAAAAGTGAGAGGATGGAAATAATTGAACTAATCTGAAATAATGGCTACTTTCTGCTAAACGTCATGTGACATGTCACGTGACCTGTCAGAAATACCAATTGTACTATAAAATAATCAGGACGTAAAAACCTAGCAGTGTGCTAAATCTGGTTCCATTGCCATTTATTCCTTTAGAAGCCAGTGGAAGCCTTTGACCCAGGCCTTAAACTACTTGATGAATTTTAATGTACGTATATGTAGTATGCTGCTGTTCAAATCCTTTTCGCAGCTTTTTCAACTGACGTGCCAAGCCATCATTGCATATTCACACAATGTAAACGTGTCTCTCAACATGAAAGGAAGATCGAGCGCCTCCAGTCATTGGATCTCATTTTGTAACCAGGGAGTAGTGACAAGTCCTGCAATGCTGTAACTGGATAAACAAGCTCCAAAGAAAGCGTTAGAAATATTTTTTCGACGTTTCTCGATCCCCGGATATAAGTGATGTCTCGACTGGTCATGGCTACAGAATGTTTATCCCATTCCCATTTTCGACATTTTTTCCCGTTCCCAATGATCAAATCTCAGTGCCAGTGACTTAAATTCCATTTTCCCCTGACAAAAACAGGCCAATCTCAGTTCCCATTTTACTCTTTCACAACCCTCTCTAAAGGAAATTTTTTCGCCACTGGTCTGATGGTTAATTCAGTAATATATGTTTTAAAGCGTTTGAGCTCCTCACTTGAAATTTTCAATGTGGAATTCTTGGACCAGTTTGGCAGAATTGTTTGGATTGATATTAAGTCCTATTCCATTCTGGCAGGTGTTTCCTTCCTTAGCTTGTTTTTCACCATCAAGATTTGACTTCTGCTTACGTATTTGAGCTCTTTGGCATTTAGGTTGTCTTGGGTAGCCTTGTGATCCATCTTTTTCAATGTAGCTGATCCTGTGTGTACCACTGAGGTTCAATGTTGAAGCTCTAAAGTGTTTGGATAATGTACTGGATATCCAAGGTTTAGTTGTGAGATGCCACAGGCCACTCGGAAGTCATTGCTCTCACTTGCACCACAGTGTCTAATTTTTGGATTTTTGAGTCAATAATACTGTTTAGGGCCTCATTTCTCTGTGAATTTGCCCCAGGTGATAACTTTGCAACTACTATGTCAATACACTATTCATCAAAAATTAAGTCATCGTCATAGAGATATTTGCTATAGGGTATGTCAGAGTGTCTATAGTTAATAGGGTCTTTCTTGGCACAACACCAGGATTTATCACAATTTTTGTGGTTTCCAAACGAATGTGTTAGAATGCTTTTAAAGGATTTTTGAAGGCCTGATGGATTTCCCTTATTTTGAGACACGCTATAAGTAAAACATTTGATAACTTCTATGCATGTACAATGTCTGTCCGCTTCTCTACAGGATAAGGGACGTTCTCTTTTACATATGCAGCTGTTGTGCAGTCTTTATCTCCGACATAAACAGATAGCTTGACATTAGAATTCAGGCTTTCAGTATGCAATAGACTACTGCCTTAGGTTACATTGCTTTTGATGATGTTGCATGACTGCGTTGACAATGGTATTGCTTGGCTTCTTTTTCAGTTTTGTTTAGCATTTGTGCAAACCCTGCAGGATTATTCTCGCGTAGTATAATCCAAAACCTTCCCATAAGTTACATCCATGACTACACCATGACCAGTTGATGAGTTATGCCCCTTTCCCCGTTTTGCCAACCCATGACATATGAGCAGGGGATATTAATGCCGCCTTGGTCATCTGCTTTATGCCCTTTTTAGTGCAGAGTTCACTATACTGTATTGGAATGGTTTGGGGGTTGACGCCGCTAACTCACTATGGGAGTAAGGCAATGAGGTGTAAACTTTAATGTTTGTTTAATTAATTAATTCCAATTAATTAATTAGCCTTGTTTTGAGGGGGTGGGTTAGGTACCTTCGATTGCTACGTAAAACTTACTACACTTACATTTCTTCGTGGATAACATCACAAAACTATATAGATGGTTCCAATATTCTCTTGTTATCCTAGTGGTGCTATTCTCTTAAGACCAGAAGTGATTTGCTAGAAG
>JAHPZR010016589.1:0-2500 GCA_019787425.1 Platygyra sinensis | reverse complement strand
AAAATGCCACAAATTCGAACACAAAGAAAAGCACTAAGACCTGGCTTGCTGTTTGGACGACATGGGCTGAAGAAAAAGGATACAGTCCGGATATTGTAAGCTACGAAGCCAAGGAGCTTGACGAGAAGCTTCAAAGGTTTTTCGCCGAGGTGAGAAAGAAGGATGGTTCAGACTACGAGCCAGACAGTTTGCGGGTAATGATAGCTTCCCTTGACCGTCATTTAAAAGAAGTAGGCAGCAACATTTCCATTGCCAAGGACAGAGAGTTTGTCAACAGTCGCAAAGTACTCGAAGGGAAAGCTCGCTTCCTCCGTGAACAGGGCTATGGCAAACGTCCCCGTGCATCAAAGGCACTAACCACTGAAGATGAAGAGCTGTTGTGGTCCAAAGGGCTTCTTGGCAGCCAGTCTCCGAAGTCCCTTATAGCCACAATGTGGTTTGTTTTGACGCAGCATTTCGGATTACGAGGCTGCCAGGAGCACCACGACATGTATGTGGAGGATTTTTCATTCAGCAAAGACGACAATGGCGTCGAGTACATCACGTACGAAGAAAACCCCACAAAAACGCGTCAGGGCGGCCTTCGCAAAAAACGAAGAGTTGTTCAACCAAAAATGTTTGCAACTGGTGGGCCAAGATGTCCAGTCAAGCTTTTGAAGACGTTCCTGTCACACAGACCCGAAGAAATGAAAAGCAATGGGCCATTTTACCTCGCGGTCATAGAGCGCCCGAAGTCTCAAGTGTGGTATAAGCGACAGAGAATGGGGATCCACAGCATTAATTCCTTCATGAAATCTATGGCTGCTCAGGCCGAGATTGAAGATAAAAGGCTCACAAACCACAGTGCACGCAAAACGCTGGTGAAGAAACTTAAAGCTGCCAACCAACCTCGCTCCGCAATTATTGGCGTCACTGGCCATACAAACGAGCGCTCTTTAGCCGACTACGAAGAAGGCGATGAGAATGAACAACGGCTTATTTCATCAATCATAAGCTCAGCCGGTCAGGCAAGCACGTCCAACCAACGCCGTCCTCTTCAAAATGTTGGCCTTTCCTCTGCTGTGGAAAACACGCTGATGATGAACGAAGAGCAGTTGATGACAATCAACAATTTCCACGGCTGTCAAGTAACCATCAACTACCAGCTCAGCCAAAAGTTTCCCGAGCCGAGGGGCAATGTTCCACAGGCAGAACCGATTGCAGATGATTGTTAAACTTTGATTGTTTAAAACCTTTTAAAAACTTCCACCCTTTAGAACCGAGACTTCCAGACATTCGAGTACAGTTTTATCCAAAGTTATGTGATGTTTGAGCGATCACATGTTTAATCACATGTTGTTGTAAACCCAATCAATTGCGCGTGACGAAATAAAAATGTGTGTTACATAAAGTGCGAAATTTCTTTGCCTTGTAGTATAAACAAAAAATAGCACGGTTTCTTCGGGGTATTTGGGATAAATACCGGCTCGTGATATTTCAAAACTCCCCAAATATCACTCGCCGCGGCGGCTCGTGATATTTTGGTGAATTTTGAAATATCACTCGCGGTATTTATCCCAAATACCCCTAGAAACCGTGCTATTTCCTATACAAATCTTCTCCCCAATTCATTCGTCTTAATGGCACAAAATGTCGGCTAAGCAAAGTAATTGTTCACTTCACGAAACACTTCAGACTCCTTGTGGATTCCCGAGGGACAAGGAAAGCCATGTTTTTCTGTAGGAGTGCAACGCGGACATCTCTGCGCATTTGTCGAGAAGTCATTTATCGAAATGTGGCGATGTTACTGAAGCCGAGCTGATCATGGCTAGAGCGGGTATTCGTGGGATGTCGGCGACGCAACTCACACACATTCACCATCTGCCCAAGGCACAGACACTCGCTTGGAAGATTCTGGCGAACGCCAAAGTCATGCCAATACCCTGGGCATACCGGGAAAGTTACAAGTTTGGCGGGAAAACACGTCATAAACTTCCAAATGGCCGAGAAATATGTTTTCTTTTTGGCAAAACTATAACTGCTGTCGGATCGCGTAAGTGTAATATCTTTTTCTAATAGTAAGATTACATAGTTATATTTTGTTGTTACTTTTCGCTACGCAATGACGCATTTCCAAAAGCGAATCCTCTGTAAATTATCAGTTTTGGCTTCTTGATGATATTTCATGTACCGATCAATTCAAAACTTCAATACTCCCCCACGGGGAATTTCACATTTAAATTTTCTGGCGGGGTTATCCCATCCCCCGTTCAAAACACTAACGAACATGATTTTTCCTTAAATTCATCTTGCGTCTCGATCTCCGCGTTCTCTGCCACGATTTCGATCCGCGTACCAAAATGCTGACATTTTGCTCAAATTCTCACCCACCCGTCCCATACAGTGCTGAATTCCCCACCGCGATTTTGGCCCGAGGTTATCAAATTCCCGCTCCCTTAGACACATTATTGTGTCAAATGACCCAGGTTTGCCGGTGAAGGTGTTGGTGTTTTACTTGATC
>JAHPZR010016587.1:55000-65067 GCA_019787425.1 Platygyra sinensis | reverse complement strand
AAAGACAAGAGCTCTGGGGTCGAGAAGGCTGCGGAGTACAATTTGGGATTAATTGTACTGCTCTCGACCAATCAAAATTGAGTAATTTTGTTGAGTGTACTATAAATTATGTAACTTTTTAAATGACAGGACTGAGAGATCCTCAGGGGCAACATATAACAAAAGAGATCACTACTCTTCAACAAGGTGAGTATTTTACTAGCTGTTATGAACGATTCAATCTCATTCATTTTTACTTAAGTCAACATGAATTACAAATTAGTGGTAAGTGGAAATTTAAACGTGGTTATCAGAACAAGAATGAGCAAAGGGAAGGTACATGCGGTACGTACTTTTTCAATCTTCAGTCAGTTCTTTACCGTTCAAATCGCGAAATGTTTTAGTTTCACTTTATTTATGGTAATGACTTTCGGCTCAAAAACTCGCATAGTAGCTAGGTTTGATTCCTAGCGATACCTACTCCACTCGAAGGGATGATGAAAATCCTTGACCGCTGTCGATCGGTGATGTGGTTCCTGTAAAAACAAAAGGCGCTCCAGGGTTATTTTTACGTTTTAGCCCAAGTCAGAAACTGGTAGCATTTGTGCTACGTATGATGAACATGTTCGATTCTAGAGATGCATCTCCTCAGACGGACTGAAAATATTTTCCTGTATTTATCAAAGTAATTTAACGGAGAATTTATTTGCTTTTGAAATCAATATTCTGATTGCGATGCCACTGAATATATAATAACGTGCTTGTGAAAACCATCATAGTAGTCAAAGATGCGTAAATTGGTCGTATATATAATCCGTGCGTAAGCATATAACTTTTGTTCCTTGGACCTCGAGAAAGGAACCAAGGGACTGGAAAAAATCTGCATTTGTTTTGACCGCATGGTTGGTTGCATAGGTTTGATATTATTTTCTTAGAAAAACAGGTATAAAAGGCCTACACGACTCATAAATGTCGTAGCATTTATACATTTGCCGTTTTGTATTCATATCGGTTTTCGAACCTACAGCTGTATCCTTGGATACGGCGACTGCATCCGAAGTGTGAACAACAGTGCAAACCGAATTGTACTACCGAATCTACACGATAACAGATTTTTTCTTCGCAACTAACAAAAAAAAGGACAATGGTAAGGTTGTTTTGCCCTTTTCTAATGCCGTAAATCCTCTATTAAGCCCCCCGGGGTGGGGGGGAAGGGCTTGTTTGTTACCAGGGTGCTTACTAGAGACGGGGGCCTTAAGGACGTTCGCGCGATAATTTTCCAGTCGATAGAATTTTTACTGCAGGCAGATAATGAGTTACTTGTGCCAGAAATGCCAAAAAATTGGGGGTCACCGTCTTCGTTTCAGAGATAAAGCGTGTGGTAAACTATGCTGATTTCGAAAAATTATCCCATATAGTTGAGCACGGTCTACAGGGTTTACAGTTAAAAATATCGAACGTGAGTCAACGGAGGCAAACGATCTTAGTCATATTTTGAAGAAGTGGGTTTTGTTGCGTAAATAATTCCAAATATCACTAACTTTTTCACGAAATTTAACCCTTTAAGAGGCATTTGAAACCGCCACACAGATGCCCGAAAGGCTAATAGGACCAGAAAATCCATTTTGCCAAAAATTCAAAATTCTAGTCGATAGATTTTCTTCATTTTTCCATAAACGTAGAAAATCAGTAGAGAAAATTATCCATCGAAAGAAAAATTGGGGTCACCGAACGTCCAAGATCGTTAAATCCAGGCAAAGCTCTAGCAATGGCCATCTGCCCTATCATTTGTTTATTTTATTACTTAGCGCGCGCGCTCATGCATGACATGGCATGTGAATTGGCGTGCGCAGTAAGGATGCGTAGAAACAATTAGTGCGAACGTCCTTAATGTCCCGAGTTTTACATTGCGCATTCCTACTGCGCACGATTTTTGCGTCATCAGCGCGCACACATGAGCGCGTGCGCTTACTAAACATAAGAGATTTCCCTCAAACTAAGCTCGATAGCGAGATAAAAGCTCCTTTCCTCTTAAACGAGCACGGTGACCCCCACTTTTTATTTTATAAATTCAATGAGAACAATATCTGCAATCACTGAGGAAAAATTTGGCAGGAATCTATGGCTACTTTTTTGGCAAATGAAATAAATGCTATAGATAGAGACGTAACGGGCCCAACAGAGCAAGTCCAAATTATGTTTCCTTTAAAGGATAAAAATATCAATTAATAATGCAGGGTATTTGAAGCCATTTTTCTAAGACGTAGATGAATAAGCAATCAAAGAAAGTCGAACTCTGTGTGATGTAACACGCCGCATTGCAAAATAATCGAGCTTATTTGTTGCGCACTAGGATAACCAAAAGTCACCTAAATAACCATATTTGTCAGCATCGTGGCATGAAAACAAGCACGGTGACCGCCTCTTTTTATTACGTTTTTAACATCTCCTGGTACTGTAATGACACCATACCAAGTTTCATCGAAAATCTATGGCGGATTCTTTTACTCGGGAATCACCTTAAAAGAGAGGAGGGCTTATTTAATTTAGCAAACGCATCACCTGTACCAAAAATACAGTGGTATCAGACAGAGTAGAGTTACGTGTTGTACAATTTAAGTCACTGTCAAAAGTATTTAATTAAACTTGTGGGGGCCTAAAAGTAACAACTTCACCGACAGGAGCAAGGTTTCTCGAGGACGGACTTGTAGTTCCCGGGCGGTATACTCCTTTTTGCTGAAGATATATAAGAAAATGGTGGCAATTCTCCACAGTGAACTAGAGCGCAAAGTTGAGAAAGTTAAGCATGTTAAGTTGGAGGTCATGCGGCCGAAGAGCGAAAACAATATGAACTTCCAGCTTGAATAACCTTAACTGATCAGTCCACGTTAATCGTTAAATTTTTTGAGAAGAATACTGGATGGAGGGAGGTTGAGGGGGCCTTATTAACTTTCCTCCTCTGAAAAGGGGGGGGGGGGCTTGTTACAGAGGGAGGGACTTAATAGAGGATTTACAGTACCTATCTCGTTTAAAAGAAATATTAACCTCTTACTAACCTAGCGCGAGGGCAGTACTGGGGAATATTGGCCTGAGATCGTGGCAGTACGGACCGAGCGAAGCGAGCTCCGTACAAAAACGACCGAGGGCCAGTATTCCCCAGTACGGCTCGAGCTAGCTGGGTTAGTAAGTAGTTTATTATGTGGCACTCGGGCCATGGTTGTTTTTAATTTGCCGGCTTTCGAAAACAAAAAGTATACAGCCGATTACCGTTTCTATGGAAACGGTCCGTATGGCGAAATCCTGACCAAGAGAGAACCAATCATAACGTTCAGATTTGCCTTGACATATAATAATATCGATTATTGATATCCTACATGGACGCACTTGACCAACTACGAACCGTCGCTGGACGTGGTGCGATCATCTTTTCGCACTAAATTTAAAGCGCTTTTACAATCTGAGACAGGTTTTTGGAATGAACAATATATTCCTAAATGAAATAAACGGTGAATTTCTTAACTTTATTCCTTCAAAAATTGGACATTTATCGAGAAGTGTTGCATGAAAAAAAAGTAACGGCTTCGAAAGAGACTGCCAAGAGAAACATCTCACAAAAAGTGACCAACAGATTCTCGTGCTCTAATTCACGGTCTAATTCGCGTGTCTCTGACATCAGGTGTTGACTAAGTTTAAGCCTCAACATATCAAATTACATCTATTTTTCTAAAATACTTCATGTGCGCAGACGGTGTTAAACGAGGACACTTGACAAAAAGGCTCCTTTTTTTTCTTCCTCTTGCTTTTTCCTTTTCTTCCCATTTATGGTTTCACCCCAGCGTTGCAGGCTAAAAATGTTTATAACATGTCATTTTTATTTGTTGGGTACACCAAGCACTCGAGCAATTCAAGTTTTCAAATTGATCAAATCTCCTACGATTCGAGTCTAGGCATCATGGACCGTCAGATAGAGTATTTTTAAAAATAATGTGAAAAATCATCTAAAACATTTAGATAAATAATCCCTTGCAAAGAGTAACTGTTTCTCCCTCGCAAATATCGTTCACGTTAGTTAGCAGAAGTATGTAAACTCTCCTTTCTAAATGTTTTGCAACCTTTAATGCAGGCTGGTCGTAACTTGGAATTGATCTCATCTCAGAACCTCAAGTTCAGCTGAAAAGATGCCGGCTCTTGGATCAATTAGAGCAAGATTGCCTTTGGAAACGTCTTCATTAATCTATACAGAGGCAGCACTGACGTGTCTGAGATGCAGAATTCGAATCCGTGCGGTTCTCTTGGGCGTGGTTATTGGTCTGGGAGTGGCAGGTGTTTTTGTTCTGTGGACGAACAAAGGTGTTCACATGAAAAAGCCTGTGATGAGAAACAACGCTGGTGAGAGAATGTAGTTCACATATAACAAGGGCACTTACCTGGATATTGCCGAGAAAGATCAGTTTTGCAAACGCGGGGGCAAAAGGTTGATTTATTAGAGTGTTCAGAAGTTTAATTGTGGTTTTCAGTGTCACACCATTCAAAATAGATCAAAACAAAAATTAAAACAGTTCAATAGATAAAGTTCAAAATCTGGGTTAAAAAAGAAGGTAACTATGCAAAGATTCAAGGCACAGCAATTTTTCCCAAGCAAGATATGGGGAGAAATGGTTTACCCAGATTTATAGAGATTTCTATGGAGACGCCATGCTGGTATCCATCAGGACGGTCACCAACATGGCAAATGGAAACCAACAAAGACATCTGTTACTTAGTTTTGCTACAAAAGCAAGAGCTGTTCAGATAGCCAGATTTCCCCAAAATAAGTCACTTTTTTTTCTTTTTCTTTTTGACAACTGTCTCGGCCGTCATGAAATGCCACGTCACGCAAAATCTTAAAAATTCAAGCGTGGTCTATCGCAAAACCAAAAAAACCCATTCGGAGCGAAAATTTTTATCAATAATAGTTTCCGGCTGCTCGTATCAGTACATCATGGAAGTAAGATTTCAGAAGGATAAATAGTTTAGTTTTTGAAGTTTGAATTTTAGTGAGGTCATGTGAAAACCCTCGATTCCAAGCTTATTATTGATATTTAAAATAATAAAAATAAGAATAAACTAATATTTTAAAAGAAGGCTCCAATCACCTAGAAGTGGTTTGCAGGGGAGTCCTCTGGAAAATAAAATCTTAATTATGTCTCAAACACAGTAGTAATAAAAGCTTAAAACCTAAGGACCTTCGCGCAAAAATTTTCCAGGGGATAGATATTTTTTAAAATTTTTACTGCGCGCAGATAATGAGTAACTTGTGTCTGAAATACCGAAAAATGGGGGTCACCGACTTCAGTGTTTCAGCGATAAAGCATGTGGAAAACTACTTTCATTTTGCCAAATACGCACGTAATCATCCGTAACAAGGTCTACAGGGGTTTATGGTTAAAAAAACTCGAAGGTGAGTCAACGGAGGCAAACGATCTTAGTAATATTTTGTGGAAGTGGGTTTTATGAGTAAATTATTCCAAATGTTACCAACGTTTTCAGAAAACTCTACCCTTTAAAACGTATTTGAAAGCGACAAAAAGATAATCGAAGAGCTAACAAGAACGGAATTCGATGGTGCATTTTGAAAAACATTCAAACTTCCAATCGATAGATTATTATCTTCATTTTGTCGCTAAACGTAGAAAATCTTGAAATAGAATTTTATTTCAAGATTTTCTGCGTTTAGTGAGAAAATGATCCGTCAAAAGTAAACAAAGCTATAGGAATAGCCAACTGCCCTATAATTTATTAATTTTATTATTTAGCGCACGCTCTCGTGCATGACATGACATGTGAGTTTACGTGCTCAGTAAGGATGCGCAGAAGCAATAATAGTGGAACACTCTGTGTCTCGTTTCTCTCGCAGCAGACGATTTCCACGACCATACTGCCATTCTGACTAACACAGTTGGAGAACAAGTGGACGAAGATAATCCTGGCACACAAGAAAATAAACAAGGCCATTTTAAAGATAAAACAGCGCTTAACGATGGAACCATTCCTTCAGGTAATTCAATGTTACTGGTAATTTCAAATTAAGTTCGTTTTAAGTTCCGATCCCTTACAATACAAGAAAAAGTTTATTAAAACTATTTATTTCATTTCATTTTATTTTATTTTAATTTAGCAGCTATTCCAAGGTGTTCCATATATTAGCTGTCAATAATTTGTCTTATATTCTAGACATAACGTTGGACGTCGTAAAATTGTTATGCATTTTACAGTGCAAGTTCTTCCAAACGCGAAAAAAACATTTGAAATTACTTCTCCAACAAAGAAAATTAGTTGAAATTATCATTTCAATAAGTTTTTCTGAATTGAAATCTTGTTTTTGGTAAGCGCAATGTGAATTTGTCACCCACTTGCTGCATGCTGGAATTTGTCACCTAATCGCTGTATGCTGGCCACTGATACTTTAAATGTAGAGCGATGCTCGCTGTTTGCAAACAAGTCTTTTGATATTTAAATTTTGCCAACCACAGAACAGAAGAATCCCTTGTTTCGACAGTCTGGTTGGTACATTAATTACATTAGGTGGCGTAACGGTGAGTATCGCTATCAAGATGATTCCCTAGTAAAAGAAGCCGCCATAGATATCCGATGAAACTTAGTATGTTGTTGTTACAAGACAAGGAGATATTATTATAGGTAATCATACGGTTTCGAGTTCAATTTGGAATTAATTTGCACGAGTGAGTTTTTCAAAAAGCTGAAATTGCACGAGCCACTTCGGCGAGTGCAATTTCAGCTTTTTGAAAAAACTCGCAAGCGCAAATTAATTTCAAATTGAACGAGAAAAACCGTATGATTACTTATTAATAATACAAACATGAAAAAAATCGCGCGGAAAAAGTACCGGAAAGATGTTTCTTGAAGCCATTTATTTCGCATTCAATAAAACCTTTTTCAGAGTTTCTGTACAAAATTTTTGTCATTGCTTTACATGAGATCACTGGCCTACAATGTCTTTCTGTAAATCATAATCCAGAATTACGATGTGTAATTTGCACTGGTGTTACACTTTTTGCACTGGTGTTACACTTGAACTGCACTGCTCTCAGCCAATCAGAATCGAGTAATTTTTTCATGTGTATTATTAAAAACGTAATAAAGAGAGGGGGTCAGCGTGCTTGTTTTCACGCCACAATGCTGACAAATACCATTATTAAGGTGACTTTTGGTAATCTCCGCGCCCAACAAATGAGCGCGAGTTTATTTCCAATGCGGCGTGTTATATCACAGAGTTCGACTTTCTTTAAATATTAAATACAATTAAATACATGTTTATTGACCACTTCCCCAAAAGGCTTTTCAGCGTCAATTACAAAAAAAACATATACAAATTATTAAATAACAATTCATTTCTTTGATTGTTTATTCGTCTACGTCCCAGAAAAAATGGTTTCAAATACCCTGCATTATTAATTAATATTTTTATCCTTTAAAGGAAACATAATTTGGACTTTTGGGCCCGTTACGTCTCTATCTGCAGCATTTATTTCATTTGCCAAAAAAGTAGCCATAGATTTCTGCCAATATTTTTCTCAGTTATTGAGGATATTGTTCTCATTGAATTTATAAAATAAAAGTGAGGGTCACCGTGCTCGTTTAACAGAAAAGGAGGATTTATCTCGCTATCGAGCTTAGTTTGAGGGAAATCTCTTACGGTTTGTACGTGCACGCGTTCATGTGCGCGCGCTAATGACGCAAAAATCGTGCGCAGTAGGAATGCGCAATGCAAAACTAGGAAATCACTGGCTGGTTCTCACTAGCGCATAAGCATATCCGTAAGTCAACATACGCAGACGCAGTAAGATGTTGATAATTAGCTTCTTTTGTTGGAAATTTCCCTAATAAAAGGTACTAATAATCAACATCTTACTGCTTCTGCGTATGTCGGCTTATGCTTATGCGCTAGTGAGAACCAGCTTAAGGGCAGATTTACACGGTACGACTTTGGCGCATGCGACAAGCTTACGACAGGCCCACAATATGACTTGCGTCACGCGAAACGCCACTCGGGCCGGGAGCGAAGAAGGACGGCTGTCTTCGCTAGCCTGCGAACAGGCTCCTGGTTCGGTTGTTTAGGGCGAGATAGCCGAGTGTAGTCTAGGGCTTACTAGGGCGAGCGGGACGAGCCGAGAGCGGTCTGGTGAGGAGGGAGTGCGCAGGGGAGCCTGTAGACATTCCATTGATGCCGCCGTTCCATGATACCAGCTCCTGGTATCAGGATCTGATTGGTTGAATCGATGACTGTTGACAGCTCTGAGATAAATAATTGACAGACGATCTTGACAACTGCTTAAAAATTAGCATAATTCTTGCCAAGACCGTCAACAACGGCTTCCGTGTGCACTGCTCAGTTCACTGACGACGAATTTTAAGCAGCTTTGAGCAATTCTTTGCAACATTTTCGTCATATCTCTTGTTTGAAACGTGAGAGGAAGCTATGCCTGGAAACTGTGGCGTAGAAGCGCGATGTTTTCGGAATTCTACGGACTGGTTTCGGGAAGAGCCTTATTTTTCAATTGCTGCCGCGTCTAGGATGGTAAACAGTGGTAAATAAAATAGACAGGCCAAACACGACTCCTACGGTTCGGGCCATTTGTAGATTTGCCGTTTATTTTTCGGTCTTTCGACCTTTTTGTCGCTTCACTCTTGTTCATGAAAGGCATTTCGTATTGTGTTATAAGGAGAAAACTAGAGCCGTTAGATCGTGCTATGCGGCAAATTTTAAGAAGTCATAGGTTTGCATGATTTCCGCTGTTAATTATGTGCGTGTTGCTTCGTTGAGTTTGACACCTCTATAATTTGCCATGTCTTAGAGTATTGCTTTGGCTCATTTCTATTGCAAGATTTGTTTGTCTCCAAGTATTTGCTTTTAAGGGACAAAATATGTGATTTACCGTGAACGTGTTGCTTACTCGCATTCTATATTGTGAGGCCGGGCCCGGCTATGATTAGAACTGTTTGCAAATAGAGTAGGTAGATTCTTATCACGGGTGTCATATTTGCCCTCCTTCGTTTTCCTTCGTAGCTTTACTTCGAGAAAGCTATAGGCTTGTCTAGAGAAATTCTTATGTTTCTTGCAGCTATCTGATCGAGCTTATGTTCCTGGAGCTCGATGTATAGGTTTATTTCTCCTTTGATTGTTCTAGTGCCACAGGATTTAAATTAAACTCATTACGCGCAAGTCTGGTCGACTGTGTTGCGTGTTGTATATGCCATTGTTCGGCTTAGTTCTGATTGTAAACCTCTTAAAACTTGCCGCCCAGCATGATGACCATGATCTAACGGCTCTAGTTTTCTCATTTTCTCGTAGGAGTCGTGTTTGGCCTGTCTACTTTATTTACCATCAATTTCACTTCACAAACCTCCATAAGATATAATAGCGTATTCTCCTCGGCTTCGCGCCAAATTCAAGCCATTCAAAGTCAAAAACGAGGCTTGAGCCTCGACCCCATGTAAAATCCCTTCACTCTCAAAATGGCTTCGCGCTGAGTGACAGTGTTTCTCACTCGTTCGTAAATTCGCTAAAGATTTCAAGTTATTTTAACCCTTGTTGAAGCTGCATGGCCGACCTGTCAAGAAATTCCCCTCCTGAGGATGGGGAAATTGTTGTCGACACCCCAAAGGAGAGTGTCGTTGACGGCGAGGACGAACAAACTCCTAGATCTGCGAACAATCGGAGGAGAAATAAACCTATACATCGAGCTCCAGGAACATAAGCTCGATCAGATAGCTGCAAGAAACATAAGAATTTCTCTAGACAAGCCTATAGCTTTCTCGAAGTAAAGCTACGAAGGAAAACGAAGGAGGGCAAATATGACACCCGTGATAAGAATCTACCTACTCTATTTGCAAACAGTTCTAATCATAGCCGGGCCCGGCGTCACAATATAGAATGCGAGTAAGCAACACGTTCACGGTAAATCACATATTTTGTCCCTTAAAAGCAAATACTTGGAGA
This sequence comes from Platygyra sinensis, assembly GCA_019787425.1. NCBI lineage: Eukaryota > Metazoa > Cnidaria > Anthozoa > Scleractinia > Merulinidae > Platygyra > Platygyra sinensis. The sequence goes on along the minus strand of JAHPZR010016587.1, from coordinate 55,088 downwards.
CAAACAAATCTTGCAATAGAAATGAGCCAAAGCAATACTCTAAGACATGGCAAATTATAGAGGTGTCAAACTCAACGAAGCAACACGC
>JAHPZR010016587.1:47500-50000 GCA_019787425.1 Platygyra sinensis | reverse complement strand
TCAATATCAAGGCAAATCGGCCATGTTTTCAGCGTGCACGTGCACGAGAGCGCGCTAAATGACGCCATAAATTATGCGCAGAAAGGATGCGCAGTGCAATTGTGAGGAATAACCTTAAAACGAACTTAATTTGAAATTAACATTGAATTACCTGAAGGAATGGTTCCATCGTTAAGCGCTGTTTTATCTTTAAAATGGCCTTGTTTATTTTCTTGTGTGCCAGGCTTATCTTCGTCCACTTGTTCTCCAACTGTGTTAGTCAGAATGGCAGTATGGTCGTGGAAATCGTCTGCTGCGAGAGAAACGAGACACAGAGTGTTCCACTATTATTGCTTCTGCGCATCCTTACTGAGCACGTAAACTCACATGTCATGTCATGCACGAGAGCGTGCGCTAAATAATAAAATTAATAAATTATAGGGCAGTTGGCTATTCCTATAGCTTTGTTTACTTTTAACGGATCATTTTCTCACTAAACGCAGAAAATCTTGAAATAAAATTCTATTTCAAGATTTTCTACGTTTAGCGACAAAATGAAGATAATAATCTATCGATTGGAAGTTTGAATGTTTTTCAAAATGCACCATCGAATTCCGTTCTTGTTAGCTCTTCGAGTATCTTTTTGTCGCTTTCAAATACGTTTTAAAGGGTAGAGTTTTCTGAAAACGTTGGTAACATTTGGAATAATTTACTCATAAAACCCACTTCCACAAAAATATTACTAAGATCGTTTGCCTCCGTTGACTCACCTTCGAGTTTTTTTAACCATAAACCCCTGTAGACCTTGTTACGGATGATTACGTGCGTATTTGGCAAAATGAAAGTAGTTTTCCACATGCTTTATCGCTGAAACACTGAAGTCGGTGACCCCCATTTTTCGGTATTTCAGACACAAGTTACTCATTATCTGCGCGCAGTAAAAATTTTAAAAAATTTCTATCCCCTGGAAAATTTTTGCGCGAAGGTCATTAGGTTTTAAGCTTTTATTACTACTGTGTTTGAGACATAATTAAGATTTTATTTTCCAGAGGACTCCCCTGCAAACCACTTCTAGGTGATTGGAGCCTTCTTTTAAAATATTAGTTTATTCTTATTTTTATTATTTTAAATATTAATAATAAGCTTGGAATCGAGGGTTTTCATATGACCTCACTAAAATTCAAACTTCAAAAACTAAACTATTCATCCTTCTGAAATCTTACTTCCATGATGTACTGATACGAGCAGCCGGAAACTATTATTGATAAAAATTTTCGCTCCGAATGGGTTTTTTTTGGTTTTGCGATAGACCACGCTTGAATTTTTAAGATTTTGCGTGACGTGGCATTTCATGACGGCCGAGACAGTTGTCAAAAAGAAAAAGAAAAAAAAAGTGACTTATTTTGGGGAAATCTGGCTATCTGAACAGCTCTTGCTTTTGTAGCAAAACTAAGTAACAGATGTCTTTGTTGGTTTCCATTTGCCATGTTGGTGACCGTCCTGATGGATACCAGCATGGCGTCTCCATAGAAATCTCTATAAATCTGGGTAAACCATTTCTCCCCATATCTTGCTTGGGAAAAATTGCTGTGCCTTGAATCTTTGCATAGTTACCTTCTTTTTAACCCAGATTTTGAACTTTATCTATTGAACTGTTTTAATTTTGTTCTGTGGACGATCATGAAGGTGTGCACACTGAAAAAGCCTGTGATGAAAACAACGCTGCTGAGGACGTAGTTCACATATAACAAGCACTTTACCTCGGATATTGCCAGAAAGATCAGTTTTGCAATACGCGGGGGCAAAGGTTGATTTATTAGAGTGTTCAGAAGTTTAATTGTGGTTTTCAGTGTCACACCATTCAAAATAGATCAAAACAAAAATTAAAACAGTTCAATAGATAAAGTTCAAAATCTGGGTTAAAAAGAAGGTAACTATGCAAAGATTCAAGGCACAGCAATTTTTCCCAAGCAAGATATGGGGAGAAATGGTTTACCCAGATTTATAGAGATTTCTATGGAGACGCCATGCTGGTATCCATCAGGACGGTCACCAACATGGCAAATGGAAACCAACAAAGACATCTGTTACTTAGTTTTGCTACAAAAGCAAGAGCTGTTCAGATAGCCAGATTTCCCCAAAATAAGTCACTTTTTTTTTCTTTTTCTTTTTGACAACTGTCTCGGCCGTCATGAAATGCCACGTCACGCAAAATCTTAAAAATTCAAGCGTGGTCTATCGCAAAACCAAAAAAAACCCATTCGGAGCGAAAATTTTTATCAATAATAGTTTCCGGCTGCTCGTATCAGTACATCATGGAAGTAAGATTTCAGAAGGATGAATAGTTTAGTTTTTGAAGTTTGAATTTTAGTGAGGTCATATGAAAACCCTCGATTCCAAGCTTATTATTAATATTTAAAATAATAAAAATAAGAATAAACTAATATTTTAAAAGAAGGCTCCAATCACCTAGAAGTGGTTTGCAGGGGAGTCCTCTGGAAAATAAAATCTTAATTATGTC
>JAHPZR010016587.1:20000-42500 GCA_019787425.1 Platygyra sinensis | reverse complement strand
AGCATAGCCATAAGTCAACATACGCAGACGCAGTAAGATGTTGATAATTAGCTTCTTTTGTTGGAAATTTCCCTAATAAAAGGTACTAATAATCAACATCTTACTGCTTCTGCGTATGTCGGCTTATGCTTATGCGCTAGTGAGAACCAGCTTAAGGGCAGATTTACACGGTACGACTTTGGCGCATGCGACAAGCTTACGACAGGCCCACAATATGACTTGCGTCACGCGAAACGCCACTCGGGCCGGGAGCGAAGAAGGACGGCTGTCTTCGCTAGCCTGCGAACAGGCTCCTGGTTCGGTTGTTTAGGCGAGATAGCCGAGTGTAGTCTAGGGCTTACTAGGGCGAGCGGGACGAGCCGAGAGCGGTCTGGTGAGGAGGGAGTGCGCAGGGGAGCCTGTAGACATTCCATTGATGCCGCCGTTCCATGATACCAGCTCCTGGTATCAGGATCTGATTGGTTGAATCGATGACTGTTGACAGCTCTGAGATAAATAATTGACAGACGATCTTGACAACTGCTTGTAAATTAGCATAATTCTTGCCAAGACCGTCAACAACGGCTTCCGTGTGCACTGCTCAGTTCACTGACGACGAATTTTAAGCAGCTTTGAGCAATTCTTTGCAGCATTTTCGTCATCAGTATCTCTTGTTTGAAACGTGACAAGAAGCTATGCCTGGAAACTGTGGCGTAGAAGCACGATGTTTTCGGAATTCTACGGACTGGTTTCGGGAAGAGCCTTATTTTTCAATTGCTGCCGCGTCTATGATGGTAAACAGTGGTAAATAAAATAGACAGGCCAAACACGACTCCTACGGTTCAGGCCATTTGTAGATTTGCCGTTTATTTTTCGGTCTTTCGACCTTTTTGTCGCTTCACTCTTGTTCATGAAAGGCATTTCGTATTGTGTTATAAGGAGAAAACTAGAGCCGTTAGATCGTGCTATGCGGCAAATTTAAGAAGTCATAGGTTTGCATGATTTCCGCTGTTAATTATCTGCGTGTTGCTTCGTTGAGTTTGACACCTCTATAATTTGCCATGTCTTAGAGTATTGCTTTGGCTCATTTCTATTGCAAGATTTGTTTAAGTCTCCAAGTATTTGCTTTTAAGGGACAAAATATGTGATTTACCGTGAACGTGTTGCTTACTCGCATTCTATATTGTGACGCCGGGCCCGGCTATGATTAGAACTGTTTGCAAATAGAGTAGGTAGATTCTTATCACGGGTGTCATATTTGCCCTCCTTCGTTTTCCTTCGTAGCTTTACTTCGAGAAAGCTATAGGCTTGTCTAGAGAAATTCTTATGTTTCTTGCAGCTATCTGATCGAGCTTATGTTCCTGGAGCTCGATGTATAGGTTTATTTCTCCTTTGATTGTTCTAGTGCCACAGGATTTAAATTAACTCATTACGCGCAAGTCTGGTCGACTGTGTTGCGTGTTGTATATGCCATTGTTCGGCTTAGTTCTGATTGTAAACCTCTTAAAACTTGCCGCCCAGCATGATGACCATGATCTAACGGCTCTAGTTTTCTCATTTTCTCGTAGGAGTCGTGTTTGGCCTGTCTACTTTATTTACCATCAATTACGGTAGATTGTTATAAAAAGCCGGTTCATCAGCGCGGGGAAACCCATTAATTTTGACATACTTAATTACCTCCTTGACAGATATGTAACAGGCTAATCACCAAGGGGCGGAACGGTACATGAAAACAATGTCTACAGGCTCCCCCGCGTCCCACTCGCTCGCCGAATTTTTTTTCCGACCTCGCTGGGAGCCTGTTCGCAGGCTAGTCTTCCCAGGCTATGAAATTGCTTGTAGTTAATTACCTTTTGAAATTAAAAATGTTGTCATGACAACTCTGAAGCGTCGTTTTTTCTTATCGCCAATTTTTACTCACTCTTTGCTTTTTGCTTTTTTTGTTATCAACTTCTTTTTGCTACTTTTTTGTTTAAAAACTTCCGGCGATACCTTTTTGACTAAAATTCTAATTTTTTCATGCATTTCAAACGGTCGTTTACAAATGCAACGAGTCGTTAATAGACCATCTTACAGTTGTCCGCTTAGTGGCCTAGCTCTTGAATGGCAGCGAGGCTGGAGGTGACCTCGTTTTGATACAGACCTTGTTGCTTTTGCTGTGTTAATCAAGTTGTTCTCATGCTTACTAGTTAGCATTAACATGAAAAAAGCCGAGAGGCCTGTATCAAAGCAAGACCCCCTTCAGCCTCGCTTGCATTCATGGCCAGGTAACTAAGCACGCAACTGTAACATGGCCTATTGTCAACCTCCATATTGACATACTGACACTTGAACTCTTCGCCTCACACAGTTCTAGTAATTTGACTTTAAAACGGATATGAAAAAATTGTCAAATGTTAACCAAATGTCTTTTTAACAGGAAAGTTTTAGTGATCTTCGATTCAAGGGCTCACCACCAATGTTTCTATTACAGGTAAAGTATACCCACAGTCCAGCTTGTACAAAGCTTATGGTCACGTGAAAACCATATTGTTTTTCATTGGTTATTCGCGCAGTCGCCATACTCTCCTTGGCTCTTTACTGGATGCTCATCCACACATGGTTATAGCAGACGAAACAAGGGCTTTTTCTAGGTGGAGCTCAAAACACGACATATGGATGAACAATTCAATGTATGCGTATTATGACACTTTGTTCAACTCTTCCCAGCTTAATGTCAGAAAAGGTAGAAGGTCTCAAGTATTTCAAGGAAGTGTTGCAAACGCAAGTTCTGGATTTCGTTATTATGTACCAAACCAATGGCAAGGAACCTTTGATCAGTGCATTGAGGTGAGCTGAACCTGAGAAATTCATTTAGCGCTGAAAGGTATCGATTGCATTCCCGTCCTATATATTGCCAAAGCATATACGGACGGGCGACACAACATGTTACTAATACAAAGACTCATTTTTCTTATTTTCTGTGAGATTCTTCTAACTCGCTGATAGCACTAGAAAAGTCATAATGTGGTCCTAGTTTTGCAACGATTCCGCGTTTAACATTGTTTTTATGCTCAACTAGTTCATTGAGTTATCTGCGATTGTTTTTTAGTGGGAGGTGCGGTGGCCTCATGGTTAGTGCGCTTGACTCTGGAGCGGGCCGGGTACCTTGTGTTCTATTCTTGGGTAAGACATTTTACCTTCACGGTGCCTCTTTCCACCCAGGTGTATAAATGGGTACCGGCGAATTTAATGCTGGGGGTAACCCTGCGATGGACTCAGTATCATCCCATCCAGGGGGGAGGAAGAATACTCCTACTCGCTTCATGCCACAGAAACCGGGATAAGTTTTACGCACCATGGTCATCACAAAAGCGATTGCATTCTACTGTATTGCAAGGCAACATACAACTTATAGAGTCTTTTTAAATTACACTCGATTTGTTTTCTTGACGGCTGTTCATTGCATTTTTCGATCATGCAAGGGACCAAATATTCAAGTGGATCTTACGATTATACTTCGAAAACGTTCAAATTGTTAAGAAACGTGGCTTTGAACCTTTTTGATTTCATTAATTCTGAATAGGTGATCGGAGACAAATCAGGCGCGTTTACAGCATTTGCGATGAGGCAGAGGAATGCGGTAGACGCTGTTCACCTTTTAGAGAACACTGCGGGCGCTAAGGTGAAGTTTGTTCATGTTGTGAGAAATCCCTTTGACAACATTGCGACCATGGTCCTGAAGCACAGAAACGTCAAGGCACGTTATGGAGAACACAGAGTAAAGGTATGATCAATAAAAATTATGCATGCAAAGATAATGTCCAGGGCCGGGTTGTTCGAAAGCCGGTTAACGTTAACCCAGGATTAAACGTTAACTGAAGCATTATTTTTTCTTGTTTAAAATTGTTTTTCGCCTCTAACGTTTGGTGTAGTTTAAGATTACTAAAGCCTAAAACTGAAAAACAAACGATATAAACAGATCACCTAACCAAAAAGTTACAAAATTGAAATCAAAATTCTCGGTAACCCTGGGTTAGCTTAATCGGGCTTTGAACAACCCAGCCCAGAGCCCAAAGAACGCCTGCGTACTGGGAGGCTATGATTTTGACGACATTAACGAAATTATTTATGGAACCAAGATACGTAGACTAAATGTTTACAAAACAGAAGTTCTTTACGTTAAGCATATTTGATTTGGCCTGTAATTGAGATGAACAGATTCATTTGATAACGAAAAAACACTCAACATAAGAAAAAGGGTAGTTAGAAACGTGATGTACTTTCTATCATAGAAATTATATTTGTAACGATAAATTTGCGTCCACAGGTAAACGCTCCAGAAGAACTCGAAATAAAAATAAAGCTTTACTTCAATATGGCCAATGGAAGTAACAAGGCCAGGGAAGCTTTTCCAGGCAGCGTCATTGATGTACCAAGCATGGAGATAGTCAAGAACCCTGTGGAAACCCTGAGAAGAATCTGTCAGTTCTTGGAAATCACGTGCACGGAGCAATATCTCCTGGACTGTGCAGCCACTGTTGACCCGGTCCCCTCTATAACACGTGATTTTATAGAATGGACCACTGAGCAAAAGAACAAAGTGTACGACATGATGAGAAAATACTCTTTTTTCCAAGGGTATTCCTTTGATGAGTAATTACAATCGTCACTTTTTAGTCGTCAGAGATACGAATTCTGAGTAATGTTTGCTGTTGCTTTTAGAAAGTGGTGACAATAAAGTAAGCGAAGGTTTATTTTCAACTCCTCACAGTGCAAATGGTTGTATTTAAATTGTTTTACAAGGAAACTATTTTTGCACAGCCTTCAGTCTCGTGATCTTTTGCTGGCTCTGTCGATACACGGAAAATACAACTACGACGAAATTTGAATCTTATTTTATAGATCCAAACTAAGGAAATTTCAATGAATCGCATCCGTCTTGACGTTTTCTTCCTTGATATAACCCACCAAAAATCGTAAGAACTCGCCCGCAATGCGTGTACGTTATTAAGGCCAACTGTTTTCCTATGACATGGGAAAACGGAATCGAACCTCTAGTTTCATTTTTCGTTTATCCACGCCATCGGTAATAGAATTCAAAATTTTATTTTAGTTTCCCGTTTTCCGTTTTCCTACTACATTGAAAATGAAATTCCAATTTCTATTTTCTTTCAGTTCCCGCAACTTTAGACAACAGAATACTAATTGTCATTTCTTTTTTTGGTCTTTTCTCTTTGTAAGATATTCAAAATCGGAATTTGCTGCTTCGATTTTCGTTTTTCGCTTATGAGGTTTTGTCACTTTCGCATGCTACCAAAACCAGAAGATCGTTGGTACTTCCTGTCGCTAACAATAAACCTGGAAACCACATCCTTGATGCAGTCTTTGTTCGCCGTTTTCTTATAGAGGGAAATAATAGTTATGAAGACCTCGAGGTAATCAAGAGCCGTTGCACGAATCTAAGGGGCTGCAGAATAGTTTACTAAGTGTAAAATGTTTTTTTCAGTCGTCATTGTGTCAAGAATAGGAGGTCATTTGTTAATGGATCGATACCCGGTCAGTGTAAAATGAAGACTGCGGACTGGGGTGAAATGCAGACAGCAGACCAGGAGTAAAATTGTTACGATATGTAAATATCTGTACCTTTATCTGTACCTGTCAGTGGACTTTCTGCCCCTGTCAGCGGACTTTCTCCCGTACGTATAAATCATATATTTTGAATCGTGAGTGTGTTCTTTTACCGTTAGCCGTGTGAAATAAAGCTTCGAAACAGGGTGTCAGGATAAAAATTTGCCGCGTAACTGCAAGATGTCAGGCGAAGAGGGAGCTACGGCGACTAATATGGCTAGTACAGCGTCCGTTGGAAGTGCACAAATGCAGCAGTCTTCCTTGCCGAGTGGTATACCAATGCCGAAACCCTTAATTCTTGACAACGTTGCCGCTAACTGGAAGAAGTTTAAAAGAGCCTGGGATAATTACGCCGTGGTTCTAAGGCTCCAGCGTTTCGACGAAGAATACAAGACTGCAACTTTTCTTTCTGCGATCGGCGAAGAAGCTCTTGAAATTTACGAAGGTATGACATTCAACCCGCCCGAAAGTCCGAAAGTACTCGACTCTGTTGTTCAAAAATTCGAAGAAAATTGTATTGGCCAAACCAATGAGACGTTCGAGCGGCATTTATTTAACTCCAGATCGCAGAAAGAGGATGAAAGTATCGATCACTATTTATCGGCACTTAGAACACTAGCGAAATCGTGAATTTTTCTCAGTGTTTACATGATCCACTTATACGTGATAGAATAGTGTTTGGTGTCAAAGAGCCTGCCTTGCGAAAGAACGGCTGTTGCAAGAAAGACAACTTACTCTAGAAAAAGCAACTGACGTCTGCAAAAGCGGAGAAACAACTTCACAGCATTTAAAGGATCTTGCCACAGCTACGGATTCGAATGAAGTACACGCTTTGAAACATGGCGATGACAGAAAACCAAAATTACCGAAAGACCCAAGAGATCAGTTCAAAGAATGCCAAGAGATGCAAATACTGTGGAGGAAATCACGAGCTCAAGAGGGAAAAATGTCCGGCGTATGGAAAGACTTGCGGAAAGTGCGGAAAGAGTAATCACTTTGTAAGAGTCTGTAAGCAGCGTGGACGAAGAAAACGTGTCAATGCAGTCTCAGTTTCTTCTAGTGATTCTGGTGAATCACTGTTTACAGTTCAGTTAACTCCAGAAGTCGACTCGGTGCACGCGATACAGGGCAATATCCCATCAAAGATTACTGCGACTATGAAATTAAAGGGTGGTCCCGAAATTAATTTCCAAATCGACACCGGAGCAATATATGATGTACTCAACTAAGCCCCTTCAAAGGAACAAAGTATGCAAATAAGATCACGCCCACAAATCAAGTCCTCAAGATGTACAACGCCTCTACGCTCAGGCCACTTGGAAAGTGCAAAGTTCAACTGACGAATTCCAGGGATAACGGGAAGTACAAAGTCAACTTTACCATTGTGGAGGGTGAACACTGTGTCAATCTGATCGGGAGTAAAACCGCCCAGCAAATGCAGTTAATTACAATCAGAAATGATAAGATCAAGCCGTGTTACGGACCTGCAGAGTGTGCTTCTACAGCAACTGTCAATGTGAACCTGACAAGTAGCCGACAGTTGGAAGGACTTACCTGAGAACACGTGTACTCCCAGTATAAAGATGTTTTTGATGGCCTTGGCAATCTTGGAACTCCATTGCGACTTGAAGTTGACGAAACGGTTAAACCTGTCCAACAGTCGTTAAGAAGAGTGCCCGAAGCTTCAAGAACTCCGCTTTAAGAGTATCTTGATATCTGGAAGCTAATATGTCTTCAATGACTTTTACCGTTAGCCGTGTGAAATAAAGCTTCGAAACAAAAATACAGCCTGAAGACTTTTTAAATCAGTCTTCTTATCGTTTCCATCATTGAGAGCTAACTGTAAACAGGCAAACCGGGACGTGATTAAGGCTAACAAGAGTGATACTCAGGATAACCGGAGCGTTGCAAACTTTCACCACGATTAGCCTGAATAACCCTGCGGTGAGAAATCGATAATGGAAATAACAGCATCGATATATACTTAAAAATTCTGTAGTCTACAGTCTGCATTTTACCCTAAACCTGCATTTTATCTCCGGTCTCCAGTCCTCCGTCTGCGTTTTACACTGACCGGTCGATATGGAAGTAGGTGCCATATCGGAGGTTCGACCATATGTTCCCAATCATGACTAGCCTTTGTACTGAAACTTTTTGACTTTGTGAAAACTAAATAATCATTTAATTCCGTGATTTGTGATAGTGTATACGTATAATTTCATTTCCTTGTACGATATCAATATCGTGGTAGGCCATTTTAAAAACAGGTTTTGTTTGATCAAAACGGTTTGTGGCGGCGTGAAAAATTTATAAATATTAGTTTTCTATAAATATACTGCACAGCTTTTTGTGCTATTTGTTGCAATGCAATCACGTCTATTTTGAGGATCGTAAGCGGGAAGGAAAAAATAAATACAAACCGAAAGAGAGCTAGCGTCTGCTTAAAAGTCTTCTGTCTTAGATAACATAATAGAACACGAAAACAAGAAAGGACAATTGAAAAGCAGAAATGGCAATTGCAATTCTGTTGTACGAAGCCGTAATGGAAAATGAAAATAGAAGTTCCAATTTCGTTTTCAGTGTAATAGGAAAACAAAAAACAAAAACTGAAAATTGAATTCCCATTTCCAGCGTCGTGGGTGAACGAAAAAAGAAACTGGATGGAAGTTTGAATTCCGTTCTCCCTTGTCTTATTAAAACGGTTGTTACCAGGGTACGCCCTCAGCTGACTGCAATATATCACATATTGCTGTCGGCCCCAGTAACTATCTAATACTTAGCACCGTCGAGGCGGTTTGTAAGCATCTGACTTCTCCTATCCGCCTCCTCAAGTTCTTTATTATACCCTCCAAGCCACTCTTCGTCAGCAATTTGTTCGTCCATGTAAGGACTTTCTGGGTCTGAGTTATCAGATTCGTTCGATTCTTCTTGTTCAAACTCAACTTCTACGGGCTCCATTATCAAGGACACTGCGCATTTGAGGCAGTATCTGAAAGCCCCTGAATCACTTTCGAAATGTAGAGCATTTGTTGCCATAGCTCTTATTTGCTCTTATACGCAACGACCCTGGAACAAACTGTAAAAAGTGTACCAAAACGATTGCTGTTCGTTTTCTTGTTTACGATTCTATTGGGTTTTCCCGGGTGCTTTCTACGCTACTAGCCCCAGGTCTCCGTCCCGCGCGGTTTTCTGCGTTTGACGTCACTGCACCACTATCCTCAGGCCCCCACCTTGCACGGTTTTGAACCCAACTGGAAGTACAATTTCTTGCTTTTAGGCGGCTAAAACGCAAGGAAAAAAACGATTTCGAAAAAAAACCTTTCATGTTGAAATCAGTGCAACACATCGCCATTTCTTGGATTTTCGTGACTATACCATCGTCCTTTTCGAGCCCCTTTTGCTACGTCATTACTAATCATGCAATCATGGCGCAATCGTGGCATCAAATCAATTTATTTCTCACGGTCAAGGTCTTCAAGTTCAGTTTTATTTAAGGGGTTTTCGTCACAGAATTCTGTTTCAAGTGTATTTTCCTTCCAAGAGTTTATTCCTCTCAATGTGAGTACTTTTCTATTGTTTTTTGCACTGATACGCACAGTTTATTAAAAATTTTTACAGGGCTTTATTTATTCAATTGATTATCCCCAGGGGATTTGTTTCCACCTGCACGACACGCTGCGCTTTAACTTTTTCTACTCTTCGGTACAAACATTATTTTATTTTCAGCGTTAAATAGAAACATTTTTTAAAAAGCGTTTTTCGCTTTCCTTTGCGAACCTTATCAAAGCCTTCATTATATGCAAAATTATAATTTTCTTCGTCTGCAAAGTTCGTTTTTACGGAGGGTCACAAGCTCTTCTTCAGTATCTCTTCCTTTTCTTTTCCGCTGGACTCGACACGGGGGTGTCGGGCGAAGGTCTGGTACCGGACTAGAAACACCCCTGCTCGGTTGGGCTTTGCCCCTGAGGATTCTCAACCATGCGAGCCTTGGTGTCGATGTTCCTGTCTTTTTCCACCCGGGTGATGTCATATCTTTTCCTTATTCCTTCTTCTCTTGATTTCGATACCCTCTCAATGGTTACCTAATACATAATACAATTTTACAAAGCCATTAGTCATTCAGGCGCTGCTTTTCGATTTGGATAGCACGCAGTCTCAAATTTTAGACTGTGCAAGGTCTTGTCTGCCGCTACTCTTTTGACAGGACCAGATGGCTGTTGGCCCAGCAGCCTAGTACCCAATTTAGGGTCCTTTTCTCAGGGTTACAAGTGACCCCCTTTTATTGCTTTCTTCAGGAATTTTGATTTACTTTTCCTATGTCCTTTCAAAAATTTTTTTTTTGAATTTTTCAACCTCAGGTTATTTTGAATAAATTAAAAATTTAAAAAATTTTTCCAGCCCGAAATTCATTTAAATATGATTAACACAAATAAAAACAAATTATCTCTAGCATTTAATTCGACTATACCACACAATTGAATGAATGAATGAATGAAAAAGAAAAGAGAGGCCAAGATTAATCCAAAAAGAAGGAATTTACTTACTCTGTTAAATGGAGATGCTTTTTACCCACTATCCACCTGGCCACAAGACATCCAACAATTATTTTGGATGAAACCCATTGGAGATACCGACACATTTAAGCTGATGCTGTTTTTCCTGGGTAATGGCTTTTCAAAGTACCTGATTACAGAACGGATTCTTACATCTCAGCACTAGACCACACTACAAAAAGGAATATTAATAACAGCTTAGACTCTAAAGATAATATTTGGTTCTGTTATGATGTTCATCATGCCACTTGGCTATTTCTCAATGGAGAATTCACAAATACCAATAATCTATATAATTTTTAATCATATACACATCAAATTTTTTAAGTCTAAATTTTTTTTTCCCCTCCTCCTAACTTAATCACTAACTTTAAATACTAATTTTATACCTCCCCCCTTTCTCTAATGACCACTCCATGCTACTCCTCTCCGTTATATCATTATAGTTAACAATTTAGATTATGAGGCTCCGAGATTTCTATGAGGCGATGAGTTGAATGCGGCCGAATCGGCCGCATTCAACTCATCGCCTCATAGAAATCTCGGAGCCTCATAATCTAAATTGTTAACAATAATGATATAACGGAGAGGAGTAGCATGGAGTGGTTAGAAGAGAAAGGGGGAGGTTAAAATAAGTAATTAAAGTTAGTGATTAAGTTAGGAGGAGGGGAAAAAAAATTTAGACTTAAAAAATTTGATGTGTATATGATTAAAAATTATATAGATTATTGGTATTTGTGAATTCTCCATTGAGAAATAGCCAAGTGGCATGATGAACATCATAACAGAACCAAATATTATCTTTAGAGTCTAAGCTGTTATTAATATTCCTTTTTGTAGTGTGGTCTAGTGCTGAGATGTAAGAATCCGTTCTGTAATCAGGTACTTTGAAAAGCCATTACCCAGGAAAAACAGCATCAGCTTAAATGTGTCGGTATCTCCAATGGGTTTCATCCAAAATAATTGTTGGATGTCTTGTGGCCAGGTGGATAGTGGGTAAAAAGCATCTCCATTTAACAGAGTAAGTAAATTCCTTCTTTTTGGATTAATCTTGGCCTCTCTTTTCTTTTTCATTCATTCATTCATTCAATTGTGTGGTATAGTCGAATTAAATGCTAGAGATAATTTGTTTTTATTTGTGTTAATCATATTTAAATGAATTTCGGGCTGGAAAAATTTTTTAAATTTTTAATTTATTCAAAATAACCTGAGGTTGAAAAATTCAAAAAAAAAATTTTTGAAAGGACATAGGAAAAGTAAATCAAAATTCCTGAAGAAAGCAATAAAAGGGGGTCACTTGTAACCCTGAGAAAAGGACCCTAAATTGGGTACTAGGCTGCTGGGCCAACAGCCATCTGGTCCTGTCAAAAGAGTAGCGGCAGACAAGACCTTGCACAGTCTAAAATTTGAGACTGCGTGCTATCCAAATCGAAAAGCAGCGCCTGAATGACTAATGGCTTTGTAAAATTGTATTATGTATTAGGTAACCATTGAGAGGGTATCGAAATCAAGAGAAGAAGGAATAAGGAAAAGATATGACATCACCCGGGTGGAAAAAGACAGGAACATCGACACCAAGGCTCGCATGGTTGAGAATCCTCAGGGGCAAAGCCCAACCGAGCAGGGGTGTTTCTAGTCCGGTACCAGACCTTCGCCCGACACCCCCGTGTCGAGTCCAGCGGAAAAGAAAAGGAAGAGATACTGAAGAAGAGCTTGTGACCCTCCGTAAAAACGAACTTTGCAGACGAAGAAAATTATAATTTTGCATATAATGAAGGCTTTGATAAGGTTCGCAAAGGAAAGCGAAAAACGCTTTTTAAAAAATGTTTCTATTTAACGCTGAAAATAAAATAATGTTTGTACCGAAGAGTAGAAAAAGTTAAAGCGCAGCGTGTCGTGCAGGTGGAAACAAATCCCCTGGGGATAATCAATTGAATAAATAAAGCCCTGTAAAAATTTTTAATAAACTGTGCGTATCAGTGCAAAAAACAATAGAAAAGTACTCACATTGAGAGGAATAAACTCTTGGAAGGAAAATACACTTGAAACAGAATTCTGTGACGAAAACCCCTTAAATAAAACTGAACTTGAAGACCTTGACCGTGAGAAATAAATTGATTTGATGCCACGATTGCGCCATGATTGCATGATTAGTAATGACGTAGCAAAAGGGGCTCGAAAAGGACGATGGTATAGTCACGAAAATCCAAGAAATGGCGATGTGTTGCACTGATTTCAACATGAAAGGTTTTTTTTCGAAATCGTTTTTTTCCTTGCGTTTTAGCCGCCTAAAAGCAAGAAATTGTACTTCCAGTTGGGTTCAAAACCGTGCAAGGTGGGGGCCTGAGGATAGTGGTGCAGTGACGTCAAACGCAGAAAACCGCGCGGGACGGAGACCTGGGGCTAGTAGCGTAGAAAGCACCCGGGAAAACCCAATAGAATCGTAAACAAGAAAACGAACAGCAATCGTTTTGGTACACTTTTTACAGTTTGTTCCAGGGTCGTTGCGTATAAGAGCAAATAAGAGCTATGGCAACAAATGCTCTACATTTCGAAAGTGATTCAGGGGCTTTCAGATACTGCCTCAAATGCGCAGTGTCCTTGATAATGGAGCCCGTAGAAGTTGAGTTTGAACAAGAAGAATCGAACGAATCTGATAACTCAGACCCAGAAAGTCCTTACATGGACGAACAAATTGCTGACGAAGAGTGGCTTGGAGGGTATAATAAAGAACTTGAGGAGGCGGATAGGAGAAGTCAGATGCTTACAAACCGCCTCGACGGTGCTAAGTATTAGATAGTTACTGGGGCCGACAGCAATATGTGATATATTGCAGTCAGCTGAGGGCGTACCCTGGTAACAACCGTTTTAATAAGACAAGGGAGAACGGAATTCAAACTTCCATCCAGTTTCTTTTTTCGTTCACCCACGACGCTGGAAATGGGAATTCAATTTTCAGTTTTTGTTTTTGTTTTCCTATTACACTGAAAACGAAATTGGAACTTCTATTTTCATTTTCCATTACGGCTTCGTACAACAGAATTGCAATTGCCATTTCTGCTTTTCAATTGTCCTTTCTTGTTTTCGTGTTCTATTATGTTATCTAAGACAGAAGACTTTTAAGCAGACGCTAGCTCTCTTTCGGTTTGTATTTATTTTTTCCTTCCCGCTTACGATCCTCAAAATAGACGTGATTGCATTGCAACAAATAGCACAAAAAGCTGTGCAGTATATTTATAGAAAACTAATATTTATAAATTTTTCACGCCGCCACAAACCGTTTTGATCAAACAAAACCTGTTTTTAAAATGGCCTACCACGATATTGATATCGTACAAGGAAATGAAATTATACGTATACACTATCACAAATCACGGAATTAAATGATTATTTAGTTTTCACAAAGTCAAAAAGTTTCAGTACAAAGGCTAGTCATGATTGGGAACATATGGTCGAACCTCCGATATGGCACCTACTTCCATATCGACCGGTCAGTGTAAAACGCAGACGGAGGACTGGAGACCGGAGATAAAATGCAGGTTTAGGGTAAAATGCAGACTGTAGACTACAGAATTTTTAAGTATATATCGATGCTGTTATTTCCATTATCGATTTCTCACCGCAGGGTTATTCAGGCTAATCGTGGTGAAAGTTTGCAACGCTCCGGTTATCCTGAGTATCACTCTTGTTAGCCTTAATCACGTCCCGGTTTGCCTGTTTACAGTTAGCTCTCAATGATGGAAACGATAAGAAGACTGATTTAAAAAGTCTTCAGGCTGTATTTTTGTTTCGAAGCTTTATTTCACACGGCTAACGGTAAAAGTCATTGAAGACATATTAGCTTCCAGATATCAAGATACTCTTAAAGCGGAGTTCTTGAAGCTTCGGGCACTCTTCTTAACGACTGTTGGACAGGTTTAACCGTTTCGTCAACTTCAAGTCGCAATGGAGTTCCAAGATTGCCAAGGCCATCAAAAACATCTTTATACTGGGAGTACACGTGTTCTCAGGTAAGTCCTTCCAACTGTCGGCTACTTGTCAGGTTCACATTGACAGTTGCTGTAGAAGCACACTCTGCAGGTCCGTAACACGGCTTGATCTTATCATTTCTGATTGTAATTAACTGCATTTGCTGGGCGGTTTTACTCCCGATCAGATTGACACAGTGTTCACCCTCCACAATGGTAAAGTTGACTTTGTACTTCCCGTTATCCCTGGAATTCGTCAGTTGAACTTTGCACTTTCCAAGTGGCCTGAGCGTAGAGGCGTTGTACATCTTGAGGACTTGATTTGTGGGCGTGATCTTATTTGCATACTTTGTTCCTTTGAAGGGGCTTAGTTGAGTACATCATATATTGCTCCGGTGTCGATTTGGAAATTAATTTCGGGACCACCCTTTAATTTCATAGTCGCAGTAATCTTTGATGGGATATTGCCCTGTATCGCGTGCACCGAGTCGACTTCTGGAGTTAACTGAACTGTAAACAGTGATTCACCAGAATCACTAGAAGAAACTGAGACTGCATTGACACGTTTTCTTCGTCCACGCTGCTTACAGACTCTTACAAAGTGATTACTCTTTCCGCACTTTCCGCAAGTCTTTCCATACGCCGGACATTTTTCCCTCTTGAGCTCGTGATTTCCTCCACAGTATTTGCATCTCTTGGCATTCTTTGAACTGATCTCTTGGGTCTTTCGGTAATTTTGGTTTTCTGTCATCGCCATGTTTCAAAGCGTGTACTTCATTCGAATCCGTAGCTGTGGCAAGATCCTTTAAATGCTGTGAAGTTGTTTCTCCGCTTTTGCAGACGTCAGTTGCTTTTTCTAGAGTAAGTTGTCTTTCTTGCAACAGCCGTTCTTTCGCAAGGCAGGCTCTTTGACACCAAACACTATTCTATCACGTATAAGTGGATCATGTAAACACTGAGAAAAATTCACGATTTCGCTAGTGTTCTAAGTGCCGATAAATAGTGATCGATACTTTCATCCTCTTTCTGCGATCTGGAGTTAAATAAATGCCGCTCGAACGTCTCATTGGTTTGGCCAATACAATTTTCTTCGAATTTTTGAACAACAGAGTCGAGTACTTTCGGACTTTCGGGCGGGTTGAATGTCATACCTTCGTAAATTTCAAGAGCTTCTTCGCCGATCGCAGAAAGAAAAGTTGCAGTCTTGTATTCTTCGTCGAAACGCTGGAGCCTTAGAACCACGGCGTAATTATCCCAGGCTCTTTTAAACTTCTTCCAGTTAGCGGCAACGTTGTCAAGAATTAAGGGTTTCGGCATTGGTATACCACTCGGCAAGGAAGACTGCTGCATTTGTGCACTTCCAACGGACGCTGTACTAGCCATATTAGTCGCCGTAGCTCCCTCTTCGCCTGACATCTTGCAGTTACGCGGCAAATTTTTATCCTGACACCCTGTTTCGAAGCTTTATTTCACACGGCTAACGGTAAAAGAACACACTCACGATTCAAAATATATGATTTATACGTACGGGAGAAAGTCCGCTGACAGGGGCCGAAAGACCCAAGAGATCAGTTCAAAGAATGCCAAGAGATGCAAATACTGTGGAGGAAATCACGAGCTCAAGAGGGAAAAATGTCCGGCGTATGGAAAGACTTGCGGAAAGTGCGGAAAGAGTAATCACTTTGTAAGAGTCTGTAAGCAGCGTGGACGAAGAAAACGTGTCAATGCAGTCTCAGTTTCTTCTAGTGATTCTGGTGAATCACTGTTTACAGTTCAGTTAACTCCAGAAGTCGACTCGGTGCACGCGATACAGGGCAATATCCCATCAAAGATTACTGCGACTATGAAATTAAAGGGTGGTCCCGAAATTAATTTCCAAATCGACACCGGAGCAATATATGATGTACTCAACTAAGCCCCTTCAAAGGAACAAAGTATGCAAATAAGATCACGCCCACAAATCAAGTCCTCAAGATGTACAACGCCTCTACGCTCAGGCCACTTGGAAAGTGCAAAGTTCAACTGACGAATTCCAGGGATAACGGGAAGTACAAAGTCAACTTTACCATTGTGGAGGGTGAACACTGTGTCAATCTGATCGGGAGTAAAACCGCCCAGCAAATGCAGTTAATTACAATCAGAAATGATAAGATCAAGCCGTGTTACGGACCTGCAGAGTGTGCTTCTACAGCAACTGTCAATGTGAACCTGACAAGTAGCCGACAGTTGGAAGGACTTACCTGAGAACACGTGTACTCCCAGTATAAAGATGTTTTTGATGGCCTTGGCAATCTTGGAACTCCATTGCGACTTGAAGTTGACGAAACGGTTAAACCTGTCCAACAGTCGTTAAGAAGAGTGCCCGAAGCTTCAAGAACTCCGCTTTAAGAGTATCTTGATATCTGGAAGCTAATATGTCTTCAATGACTTTTACCGTTAGCCGTGTGAAATAAAGCTTCGAAACAAAAATACAGCCTGAAGACTTTTTAAATCAGTCTTCTTATCGTTTCCATCATTGAGAGCTAACTGTAAACAGGCAAACCGGGACGTGATTAAGGCTAACAAGAGTGATACTCAGGATAACCGGAGCGTTGCAAACTTTCACCACGATTAGCCTGAATAACCCTGCGGTGAGAAATCGATAATGGAAATAACAGCATCGATATATACTTAAAAATTCTGTAGTCTACAGTCTGCATTTTACCCTAAACCTGCATTTTATCTCCGGTCTCCAGTCCTCCGTCTGCGTTTTACACTGACCGGTCGATATGGAAGTAGGTGCCATATCGGAGGTTCGACCATATGTTCCCAATCATGACTAGCCTTTGTACTGAAACTTTTTGACTTTGTGAAAACTAAATAATCATTTAATTCCGTGATTTGTGATAGTGTATACGTATAATTTCATTTCCTTGTACGATATCAATATCGTGGTAGGCCATTTTAAAAACAGGTTTTGTTTGATCAAAACGGTTTGTGGCGGCGTGAAAAATTTATAAATATTAGTTTTCTATAAATATACTGCACAGCTTTTTGTGCTATTTGTTGCAATGCAATCACGTCTATTTTGAGGATCGTAAGCGGGAAGGAAAAAATAAATACAAACCGAAAGAGAGCTAGCGTCTGCTTAAAAGTCTTCTGTCTTAGATAACATAATAGAACACGAAAACAAGAAAGGACAATTGAAAAGCAGAAATGGCAATTGCAATTCTGTTGTACGAAGCCGTAATGGAAAATGAAAATAGAAGTTCCAATTTCGTTTTCAGTGTAATAGGAAAACAAAAAACAAAAACTGAAAATTGAATTCCCATTTCCAGCGTCGTGGGTGAACGAAAAAAGAAACTGGATGGAAGTTTGAATTCCGTTCTCCCTTGTCTTATTAAAACGGTTGTTACCAGGGTACGCCCTCAGCTGACTGCAATATATCACATATTGCTGTCGGCCCCAGTAACTATCTAATACTTAGCACCGTCGAGGCGGTTTGTAAGCATCTGACTTCTCCTATCCGCCTCCTCAAGTTCTTTATTATACCCTCCAAGCCACTCTTCGTCAGCAATTTGTTCGTCCATGTAAGGACTTTCTGGGTCTGAGTTATCAGATTCGTTCGATTCTTCTTGTTCAAACTCAACTTCTACGGGCTCCATTATCAAGGACACTGCGCATTTGAGGCAGTATCTGAAAGCCCTGAATCACTTTCGAAATGTAGAGCATTTGTTGCCATAGCTCTTATTTGCTCTTATACGCAACGACCCTGGAACAAACTGTAAAAAGTGTACCAAAACGATTGCTGTTCGTTTTCTTGTTTACGATTCTATTGGGTTTTCCCGGGTGCTTTCTACGCTACTAGCCCCAGGTCTCCGTCCCGCGCGGTTTTCTGCGTTTGACGTCACTGCACCACTATCCTCAGGCCCCCACCTTGCACGGTTTTGAACCCAACTGGAAGTACAATTTCTTGCTTTTAGGCGGCTAAAACGCAAGGAAAAAAACGATTTCGAAAAAAAACCTTTCATGTTGAAATCAGTGCAACACATCGCCATTTCTTGGATTTTCGTGACTATACCATCGTCCTTTTCGAGCCCCTTTTGCTACGTCATTACTAATCATGCAATCATGGCGCAATCGTTATCAAAGGGATTTCTCACAACATGAACAAACTTCACCTTATAGCGCCCGCAGTTTTCTCTAAAAGGTGAACGGCGTCTACCGCATTCCTGTGCTTTCATCGCAAATGCTGTTAACGCGCCTGATTTGTCTCCGATCACCTATTCAGAATTAATGAAATCAAAAAGGTTTCACAAAGCCACGTTTCTTAACAATTTGAACGTTTTCGAAGTATAAAAATCGAGTGTAATTTAAAAAGACTCTATAAGTTGTATGTTGGCTTGCAATACAGTGGAATGCAATCGCTTTTTGTGATGACCATGGGGCGTAAAACTTATCCCGGTTTCTGTGGCATTAAGCGAGTAGGAGTATTCCTCCTCCCCCTGGATGGGATGATAGTCCATCGCAGGGTTTACCCCCAGCATTAAAATTCGCCGGTACCCATTTATACCCTGGGTGGAGAGAGGCACTGTGAGAGTAAAGTGTCTTGTGTTCTTGCCCAGAACACAACCAAAGTCTTTGTATTAGTAACATGTTTTGTCGCCCGTCCGTATATGCCTTGGCAATATATAGGACGGGAATTGCAATCGATACCTTTCAGCGCTTAATGAATTTCTCAGGTTCGGCTCACCTCAATGCACTGATCAAAGGTTCCTTGCCATTGGTTTGGTACATAATAACGAAATCCAGAACTTGTGTTTGCAACACTTCCTTGAAATATTCGAGACCTTCTACCTTTTCTGACATTAAGCTGGGAAGAGTTGAACAAAGTGTCATAATACGCATACATTGAACTTGTTCATCCATATGTCGTGTTTTGAGCTCACCACCTAGAAAAAGCCATTGTTTCGTCCGCTATAACCATGTGTGGATGAGCATTCCAGTAAAGAGCCAAGGAGAGTATGGCGACTGCGCGAATAACCAATGAAAAACAATATGGTTTTCACGTGACCATAAGCTTTGTACAAGCTGGACTGTGGGTATACTTTACCTGTAATAGAAACATTGGTAGTGAGTACCTTGAATCGAAGATCACTAAAACTTTCCTGTTAAAAAGACATTTGGTTAACATTTGACAATTTTTTGCATATCCGTTTTAAAGTCAAATTACTAGAACTGTGTGAGGGCGAAGAGTTCAAGTGTCAGTATGTCAATATGGAGGTTGACCATAGGACCATGTTACAGTTGCGTGCTTAGTTACCTGCCATGAATGCAAGCGAGGCTGAAGGGGGTCTTGCTTTGATACAGGCCTCTCGGCTTTTTTCATGTTAATGCTAACTAGTAAGCATGAGAACAACTTGATTAACACAGCAAAAGCAACAAGGTCTGTATCAAAACGAGGTCACCTCCAGCCTCGCTGCCATTCAAGAGCTAGGCACTAAGCAGACAACAGTAAGATGGTCTATTAACGACTCGTTGCATTTGTAAACGACCATTTGAAAGCATGAAAAAATTAGAATTTTAGTCAAAAAGGTATCGCTGGAAGTTTTTAAACAAAAAAGTAGCAAAAAGAAGTTGATAACAAAAAAAAGAAAAAAAGCAAAGAGTGCGTAAAAATTGGCGATAAGAAAGAACGACGCTTCAGAGTTGTCATGACAACATTTTTAATTTCAAAAGGTAATTAACTACAAGCAATTTCACAGCCTGGGAAGACTAGCCTGCGAACAGGCTCCCAGCGAGGTCGGAAAAAAAATTCGGCGAGCGAGTGGGACGCGGGGGAGCCTGTAGACATTGTTTTCAATGTACCGTTCCGCCCCTTGGTGATTAGCCTGTTACATATCTGTCAAGGAGGTAATTAAGTATGTCAAAATTAATGGGTTTCCCCGCGCTGATGAACCGGCTTTTTATAACAATCTACCGTAATTGATGGTAAATAAAGTAGACAGGCCAAACACGACTCCTACGAGAAAATGAGAAAACTAGAGCCGTTAGATCATGGTCATCATGCTGGGCGGCAAGTTTTAAGAGGTTACAATCAGAACTAAGCCGAACAATGGCATATACAACACGCAACACAGTCGACCAGACTTGCGCGTAATGAGTTTAAATTTAAATCCTGTGGCACTAGAACAATCAAAGGAGAAATAAACCTATACATCGAGCTCCAGGAACATAAGCTCGATCAGATAGCTGCAAGAAACATTAGAATTTCTCTAGACAAGCCTATAGCTTTCTCGAAGTAAAGCTACGAAGGAAAACGAGGAGGGCAAATATGACACCCGTGATAAGAATCTACCTACTCTATTTGCAAACAGTTCTAATCATAGCCGGGCCAGGCGTCACAATATAGAATGCGAGTAAGCAACACGTTCACGGTAAATGCACATATTTTGTCCCTTAAAAGCAAATACTTGGAGACTTAAAAAACAAATCTTGCAATAGAAATGAGCCAAAGCAATACTCTAAGACATGGCAAATTATAGAGGTGTCAAACTCAACGAAGCAACACGCAGATAATTAACAGCGGAAATCATGCAAACCTATGACTTCTTAAAATTTGCCGCATAGCACGATCTAACGGCTCTAGTTTTCTCCTTATAACACAATACGAAATGCCTTTCATGAACAAGAGTGAAGCGACAAAAAGGTCGAAAGACCGAAAAATAAACGGCAAATCTACAAATGGCCCGAACCGTAGGAGTCGTGTTTGGCCTGTCTATTTTATTTACCACTGTTTACCATCATAGACGCGGCAGCAATTGAAAAATAAGGCTCTTCCCGAAACCAGTCCGTAGAATTCCGAAAACATCGCGCTTCTACGCCACAGTTTCCAGGCATAGCTTCTTGTCACGTTTCAAACAAGAGATATGATGACGAAAATGTTGCAAAGAATTGCTCAAAGCTGCTTAAAATTCGTCGTCAGTGAACTGAGCAGTGCACACGGAAGCCGTTGTTGACGGTCTTGGCAAGAATTATGCTAATTTACAAGCAGTTGTCAAGATCGTCTGTCAATTATTTATCTCAGAGCTGTCAACAGTCATCGATTCAACCAATCAGATCCTGATACCAGGAGCTGGTATCATGGAACGGCGGCATCAATGGAATGTCTACAGGCTCCCCTGCGCACTCCCTCCTCACCAGACCGCTCTCGGCTCGTCCCGCTCGCCCTAGTAAGCCCTAGACTACACTCGGCTATCTCGCCTAAACAACCGAACCAGGAGCCTGTTCGCAGGCTAGCGAAGACAGCCGTCCTTCTTCGCTCCCGGCCCGAGTGGCGTTTCGCGTGACGCAAGTCATATTGTGGCCTGTCGTAAGCTTGTCGCATGCGCCAAAGTCGTACCGTGTAAATCTGCCCTTAAGCTGGTTCTCACTAGCGCATAAGCATAAGCCGACATACGCAGAAGCAGTAAGATGTTGATTATTAGTACCTTTTATTAGGGAAATTTCCAACAAAAGGAAGCTAATTATCAACATCTTACTGCGTCTGCGTATGTTGACTTATGCATATGCTTATGCGCTAGTGAGAACTAGCCTTTAAGGTGATTCCCTAGTTTTGCATTGCGCATTCCTACTGCGCACGATTTTTGCGTCATTAGCGCGCGCACATGAACGCGTGCACGTACAAACCGTAAGAGATTTCCCTCAAACTAAGCTCGATAGCGAGATAAATGCTCCTTTTCTGTTAAACGAGCACGGTGACCCTCACTTTTTATTTTATAAATTCAATGAGAACAATATCCTCAATAACTAAGAAAAATATTGGCAGAAATCTATGGCTACTTTTTTGGCAAATGAAATAAATGCTATCAGATAGAGACGTAACGGGCCCAACAGAGCAAGTCCAAATTATGTTTCCTTTAAAGGATAAAAAATATCAATTAATAATGCAGGGTATTTGAAACCATTTTTTCTGGGACGTAGACGAATAAACAATCAAAGAAATGAATTGTTATTTAATAATTTGTATATGTTTTTTTTGTAATTGACGCTGAAAAGCCTTTTGGGGAAGTGGTCAATAAACATGTATTTAATTGCATTTAATATTTAAAGAGAGTCGAACTCTGTGTGATATAACACGCCGCATTGGAAATAAACTCGCGCTCATTTGTTGGGCGCGGAGATTACCAAAAGTCACCTTAATAATGGTATTTGTCAGCATTGTGGCGTGAAAACAAGCACGCTGACCCCCTCTCTTTATTACGTTTTTAATAATATACAAGCAACAATTTCTGCATTCTGATTGGTTAAGAACATGTCAATTAATCCCAAACCAGTGCAAAAAAGTGTAATTGAGTGCAAAAAAGTGTAATTGAGTGCAAAAAAGTGTAATTGAGTGCAAAAATGTGTAA